>JAPTYQ010021130.1:0-11938 GCA_029814465.1 Ostorhinchus cyanosoma
GTCAATAGCTCGATTAGAAATATGTTTTTTGAGAGAAATGTTGACGTGTTCAATACTTATTTTCCCCGCTGTATGTCCGAAGTCTGTCAGTCACGACCAGTCACAGCCCACGGTCAGATTTCATAAGGCCCGCAGCTTTGGTTTTAGGGTGTATTATTCACGGCCTACTAGCACTGGCAAACTAACGTAGCACCATGTAAATGCTATGTGGCTCTGCATCCTTGACCCGTCCCCACTCGTTTCTGCCATTATGACGAAAAAGAAGAAGAGGAAAGTTGGCAGAAGACCCGACACTTTCAGGAGAAATGGGAATTACAGTACCTCCTTACTGAAAATCAAGGAAATTGCGCTGGTTTCCACTACATAGAACTGGCTCAACTCGACTTGACTCGGGTACCAGGTACTATTCGACCGTTTCCATTACAGGATACTACCGACTTTAGAGTACCTGGTCGTCATAGTGATGTGGCACGTTACTTCTGTGTCGACTGCTCTGAGAGTTGCTGATAAACTTGCTCGTTGCATGTTGTCCTGTCAAGCTCACGCTGAGTTTTCACATCCAACACCAAAGACTCAACCTCCTCGACCGACCATGGTGCAGTTTGGCAGGCTGTCGTCATGTGGATTAACCTATCGCTGTATTTAATGTAAACTTCCATATCTGTATTTTGTAAAATGGCAGATTACTGACACTATTCTCTGACCAAACAGACTGAATATGCTAACATGTATGACCAGGGGCACTGCTATCAATTATGGGCCCCATGAAAGGAGGAGGGGGGCCCTGTATCCACCGAGAGTGGCTTTTGATTATTTCTCATTAGTCTGTGATGAAGGCACTGATGCACTCATGTATTATGTGTATCAGGTATTCTGGTGCCAGATCCTCCATTTCTCTGTTCACCACGCCGAGTATTGGTGGGTTCTTCCTCTGAACCCCATTTTTATGTAACCTACTGCCTGTGGCTCTTTCATCCCTCTACTGCAGCTCTCTGTGGCTTTGGCTTTTTAAATGTAATTCTATATTAGGTATTACAGGTATTATCTCCTGATGCGCAACAAAGTCCAGGTGCTGTCCAGAGGGGAGGTGCTGAAACGATTTGTTGCATATCTGGAAGAGGTGAAAAGAGGTCACACCCATGGTTACCAAGGAAAAAGAAATTTAGAAATTTGGCAAAATAACTGCACAAAAAGAACAAAACGTGGTGTCCAACACCTTTGGACACCCCTGATTTAACATGAAACAGGAAGCTGATCCCAGAAGCATCATTTATATAAAATCAAGTTATGATTCAAAAAAACCGCAAAGGTAATAATGCAACCTTTATTTTTGCAGTGAGTTTTAGCTGAAGAGAAATTATATTTGTATTGTTGGATCGGCTTAATGTTAGCTTATTAATGGTCTTTTTAAAAACAAAATTATTCTGAACGTACACTGGTCTTGTTTTAGATATTTGCCCAGTTAAGTCCTTGTTTGAGCTACGTTCTGTTTTCCAACAACTGGCTTTTGTTTAGCTTTTAGTTGTCCTTCCTCTGGCTTTGTGAATGTATAGCATGTGTATATTGCTACAAGCATCACATGGCATTACCATGGGAACACGGACTGTACTGTGAATGCTCCTGATGGTAAGAAGCTACCTGTTACTTGTTGTTCTCTCCTTGTTTTTGTGTACATGGCCACTTTAAGGGATTTCAGCCTTTTTTCAGGAAAGTCTTTATGTTACTGCTGTGGACAAATTGACGTGGGAAGATTCAAGTAATGTGTTTTAACATTTTGCTTTGACATCACTGTATGTATTCACATTTAACAAGTAGCTAGACTGACTGGATGGTGTTTGTTGTGTTATGGTGTGTACATTTTTTACCCTACTCCCATGAAAGGGGGGCAAGGGGTACAGTTTTTGGTTCGGTTTGTGTGTTTCTTTGATTGTTAACACTTTAGCAGCAAAACTACCAGTTCAGTTCATACCAAAGGGGGTTTAAAGATGGCCAGTGACCCAGAATAGATCTCATTACATATTGGGCAAAGTAGGCCAAAGTTCAAAATCTGTTTTAATGGTTTTTTTTTTATTATTGTTTTATCTTCCCATTTACTTATAATGGGTGAAAGGGGCAGGGTTTGTTTTTCCTGGCACCTCTTGTTTGTCTATGTTATCATTTTCAGTCAGTTCCGGTTTCATCCCTCACTCTTCTCCAACTCCACCCACTTTCATAAAATCAACACAGTGACAGCCATGTCTTGAAGCTTTGAAATTGCTGTTCACAAACCAATGGAGGACATCATGCAGGTTCATCCACTACTTATATACAATCTATGCTTATTAACCACAACTATATTACTTCAGAGAAAAACAAATTGATGCAATTGATTTAAAGCCGTAAAAGTGCAAGTTGGCTGGAGCTGGAGCAATAATTTACAAAAGGACCATTAGGATACTTATTAAAGTGTCTAAACAAAAAAAAAAAAAATCAGACCAAATGACTTCTGAAAAGACTTTGAAAGACAAGAGTACACGTTTATGGGAGCCAGCATGTAGTGGCCATCAGTAGTATTGCACTTAAGGATTCATCTACCTTGTTCTTTAAGCTCAAGCCACTTTGTTGCCTGTTGGTGATGTACAGTGAATCTCACACACAAAAGCATGAAACCATCATAAGTGAAATATTATTCAGAATCCAAACAGCTTCCACGAGTGTTAACAAAAAAAAAAAGTTCTTCTAAGGCTATATGCATACTATCATATTTCTTTCATATTCAGTTAAATCAGCAGTAGTGAATAATGGGCTTTGACTGCAGTGATGAAAATGTGTAGATCTTCTATTGAAAAAGATTATTTTGTTTAAGAATCTGCTTCTTCAATGCCGTATGTTTATTATTGTAGTAGTGTGCAACCTTTGGATCTAACACCATACACATCATTTGAAAAGCTACTTTGAACTTTGTCTGCACTTTTAGCCAAGTACGCATGTAGAAAATGTCTGAGAGGAATGTGCGAATCCATGTTAAGTCTTAACTCACACCTCAGATACTGAGTTGGTAATGATGAAGAAGAAGAATGTCTCCCAGTTACTGTGTATGTCAATTAACAGCTTCCCACAAACTGCTAGATTCTGTGTTGTCTCTTTCCCTTTTTCCAGAGTGTCTTCGAGGTGGTGGTGCCTATTTATGGTGCCTTAGACCAAAGATTTCCAACAAGATGAAACTCTTATAGGACACTGAGGGGAGATGTTGCATACCTTTGAAACATTATTTTAATTCAGATATTAAAGTATTAGGATGAATTGTTGTATTAGTCAGTATGTTAAGATTGTTAAGGAGAAGAAAACATCTGTATTAGGGATGGGAAGATTATCCAATATGTAATGTATGGCAAGCCAACTCTATCACAATTCGCCACGCCCCCAACGTGTCTGCTATATAAAACGCCGTAAAATACGGCATCCAAACCATTCAAACGCCGTAAAATGCAGCATCCAAATATAAAACACCGTAAAATATGGCATAAATTCCCACAAAAACGCTGTTTTTTTTACATTGTTATTTTCAGTTTTAAGAACAGCATAAAAAGCGTCATCTTATGGCTCTTAAAAACATTGTATTTTACGCTGCTCTGCGTAACTTTCGACTGCAAATACAGCAGCGTTTTCTAATATTCTAATTATTGCACTTTACCACGTGGGGCATTTGATTGACGACTTTGCCCAGAGGAAAACCTGGAAAATGCAGCTGTGATGTAAGTAAGCTCCTTTTTTCTGTATTTCAGTGATTGGCTATTGCTGTTGGGCTTTATTGTGTTTTTGGGTCTATTCTAAACCAAAACCTGTGCAGTATAGCAGTTTGTTGCTGCTCTTTGTAGTGCACCATCACCACTGTTTTATTTATTTGTGGTGCGCCGTCACCATTTTTTTTTGTTGTTGTTGTGGTGGTTGGTTGTTACTTTTGGCCGTCTTAGCATAATTATGCTGAATTGACATTATGGAAGGTTATTGGTGGACTTGCGTCATCACAGATTGTAGGCTATAGGGCCTGCTTTGATCATTTTGCATACGAGCCCGTCGTTAGCTTGTTCCGCTACTGTGTGAATCGTATCGTATTGCATCGTGAGGTGCCACAAAGGTATCTTTAATGCTGTATCGAGATACGAATCATATCGGCCTTACATTAAGATTCAAAGCACTAATGTTATGCCTCTGACTACAGAACACTGGCATGTTAAAAACACACTAAGCAGTATATCAGTATTATACTCACTGTTTGGTTTAGTGTACGCAGGAAAGGCCAGCGTTACCAGGAATCTACTTAAATGAAATGTCCAAAATAGTTAGTGGCAAATGGGAGATCCCTAGTTCCCAGGGCTTCAAATCTTCTCAGTGGGCATCTGATGTCAATTCCACATCAATATGACAATTTGATATCAGGTTTGATGTCATATTGATGTAGAATTGACATCAGATGCCCAGTGGGTTACCTCTGGATTCCACCAGGACCAGCCTTTACAGCTTCATTATGGTTTAGGTCTGTGCTCTGTGGGGCTTCAGTCCACACCAGCAGTGTGTCAGAAGCAGTGCCCAGTGTCTCTGATTTCATAGTTTGGTCATTTGTACTTAATCTTTGTGCTTTTACTTGTTTTAAATGTTTTTACTCTTACTGTAGCTCTAGACAAAATTAACATAGTTATGCAGGGTTATCAGTGATGTGTGTTTAATATGTGTGTTTAAGCTGTGCATCCATTGCATATTTCTAATGCTTATTTTATGTAATTAATAGTTGTTTGTCAGGATGTTTTACTTTGAGAATTGTCCGGATCCTCTATGCCTTTTGTTCATCTAACCTCATCTGCTCTGTGCTGACTGACGTGACAGCTGTCAAAAATAGATTTGCCACATATCTCTTGCAAAGTGGAGCACTGATCCAGATCTAGGATGCTTTTGACACATGCCAGAACACGTCAATGGAAACACAAGCGCCGTGTGGACAGACTGTGATCAGTTCTGGTGGCTGCTGTAATGCTATACAGTGATCCCCAGTGGAAATCAGGGGTTTCACAGATTCAATATGAAATATATACAATAGAGGCAATTTAAAAGATGTCATACCTGTAATACCTGACCTACACTAATACAGCCTTATGCACTGCGTGTCTATTGCAATACAGTCTCAGCAAACATAGATTATAGGAAAAAACATTATTTTGCAGTAAAACCGAGATTGTTTCACCCCCATAACCTACTTATTTTAAGAAAATATAATTTGACAATGATTCTACTGATCAATTTACAATTACTTATAGATTACAGATAGATTAATTACACATAGATTCTCCAGACTAGAATAGAATAGTTTTATTTTTGTATATTTCTGGATGGTGTCAGAATAGAATGGTGACTCTATGAACTCTATAACTGCCACTGCAAAACATTTGGATTTTTTACTGTATATTATAGCACCGTACATGGAAAAGGCTTCATCAGAGGGGTCAGACCTATGTTCCCCAGTACCTATGTAGGTTTAGGGTTGGGGTTATGGTAAGAGTTAACCCTACAGAGGCACTGGAGAACATAGCTATACTCCCCTGTAGGCTCTGCTATGCCTGCTTGAAAGATGCTTGAATCACTAACTTGTTGTTTTCTGTACAATGACAATAAAGAATTGAATTGAATTGAAACGTAGACACTGGGGAACATAGGTTCCAGGGAACATAGGTTACGGGGAACATCAGTATGCTCCCTTATCAAACACAATCAGGTACCGTATTTAATAGCAGTAAAAGAGGAAACCTCACGACAAATTTTGTGTGTATCCAATATGTTTTTCAGATTTAATCATGATAACCAGACATGCAAACTGCTTTTTATAATCACTTAAAGAACCCCCCCCCACACACACACACACACACACACACACTACCACCTCAAAAAAATAAAACAAAATTAAAAAAAAAAATTGGCTGCTGAAGCTTTCAGAGATTCGTAAGTGACACTAAAGGGGACCCCCTGACAACCATGTATCTGAATCTGTATTTAGAAAGGTCCTCTGACTCGTCACCCTCCACCCAGCTCTGCCTGTTATCATAATTACAGTTCATTCTGTGTCCATGTGTAGGGGATCCCAGACTGACTGAATCCTGATTAGTTTTTAATCATGAAGTGGCACTTGAGTAAACAGGGAAATATTCCTCCCGCCACTCCAGAGATGTGAGTGTGTGTGTTTATGTACAAGCCGGATAGTCATCCTTGGGTGCACTACAAACTGACAGACAGGAAGTTAATGACCTAGTCAGATAGACAGTTATGCAGTTGTTCATCTAGTAAGTCTCTAAGCTGGTTAGATGCATGTGGAATATATTTTTACATTGACTAAATGACCTTGAATGAGCTGTGAGCGGAAACACTTGGTAAATGAACCCACTGGTCACTCTGTAATGAAGAACCCAGTTAGTGCCACAGTCTGCAGGTTTGCCTCTGGCTGCACGATCCATGTTCTAAAAACACATGATAGATCAGAGCAGGTGACTGACTCCTAAAAACACAAACTTACAATATTTAAGTATTCAGTGCTAAATATCTAAAACACTTATGTTTTAATCTAATCGCACAGAGTGTATTTGGATCCAGCAGTAGTCTTATGTTTTACACTTGTAATTTCTCAACAGACATTTCAACAATTACTCTTGGGTGAAGCAGTGTCAGAGTCAAGATTGAGGGTAAAAGATACAGTACGTATTGAGATGGAAAGATCTGCTTTTATCCAACTCACCTCACCTTAACTTGGCATGGGCGTGTTTTGCGGTGTTCATTGCTGTTACCATCATGTTTTAAATTTTACTCTGGTCCACTCAAGTTGAGTTAATTCAAGGTGAGTTGAGTCGATACCCCCTGTGAGAATTATACAGTTGAAGAACATATAAAGACAGTGTTTTTCAATGTTGGAGGGGCCACCTGGAATTCAAATGGGGTCAACTGAGATTTCTACTACTTGATAAAAATAGAGAATAAAACTTTTTTTCATTCATTCATTTTCTGAACCTTTATCCTCATTAGGGTCACGGGGGTCGCTTGGAGCCTATCCCAACTACATACAGGCGAAGGCGGCGTACACCCTGGACATGTCACCAGTTCATCACAGGGCTGAACATATAGAGACGAACAATCACTCTCACATTCACACATATGGGCAATTTTAGATTAACTAATTAACCATTAAAAATAAAACTAATACAAAATATATGGTGAGTTGATAGAGACAATTAAAATCCATAACAGACATGACAAACTGAAACTGAAGCAGTGTGGTACTGTTTATCTGTCAAATGTTCATTGTGGTCAGTTTAAGATGCTGCTGTCAGGCCGGGACTCACAACAGAGAATTACAGGAAGCAGGTTTTAGTTTTCATAACACCAATGACCTCTTTACATAGTAACAAAATAACAGGCTATGAAATTATGATATGGAAGGTCCCACTCTCCGAGCAGAGAGGACCAAATACTCTATGAGAAAAATAGAAAAAAATAGAATAAAATCACTCCAGACGGAGGAAACAGGATAAATGAACCAAATGACTATGAAAAAATTAAGGAAACAAAAAAACACTCCAGAGGGAGGAAAACTCAAAAGTGAAAAAAAAGGTATAGAAACAAAAAGGCACTCCGACAGGAGGAAAAAAAGAGGAGTCAAAAATGAACAAAATAAACGTACTCCTGAAAAACTGAGGATCAAAGTACGATATAAACTTCCAAATCAAAATCACACCAATGGAGGAAAACAAAACAGCTATGAACGTAAACTATGACAAAGGCGAAAACTAGTGATGTTACGAGATGTGACGAGGCTTCGAAGCGTGTGTTGAGTAATGAGCAGGCGTTTCCGTGAAGTGCGTTTTGAGGCTTGCTTCATCTAGGGGCGGAGCCAAAAATTATGACGTCAGAAGCCTCGCTGCCCAGCTGTACCATGTGACTGCTTTGGAAAGTGGTTCACATTTAACAGTAATATAAACTCTCAGGCTCCATTAAAAATGTGGGTTTGAGATTTAGAGTTACAGTGATTTTGGATACGAGAGTTTAGACAGATTTGATTTAGTTTGGAGATAGTATTAGAGAGTTTAGAAAGAGATCATTTGAAGATTTAGGAGAGTGAGGAGAGAAGGATAGATAAGAAGATGAAGCCAGTGAGGAAGAGGAGGATTTCCCCTGAGGGAACATTTGGATTGGAGAACTCCTAATAAGGTAAACTAAATCTATTTCAGACACATACGGTTCACTTATCTGGAGTACTGTCAGGGACAAAAATTACTGTACCCCAATTTATATAATCCTGCTCTTGTGTTTTTGTGCATGTGCATCTGCTGTACCATGTGAAAGGGTGTTTGCAAACGCTAGAGAGGTTGTGTCAAAAAAAAGGAATCACTTCATACCAAAAACTGTTGAGAACCTGTTATTTCTGAATAAAAATGAATCAGATCTCCCCTGTTCTCTACATAATTGTCTCAGTCACACAAGCATATTCAGGCCATTTTCCTAAAGTGACTGAAAAACTTTACACAACCTCCCATATATGATACTACAGAGAATACATTCAAAAATATTTTATTATACACCATATGTGATCATTTATGCAGATAAATTATTTGGTCATTCATAGTCATTCCTAAGAGCCATAACAGACACATAAATTCAATGTGTCACAAATTCTGTGGTTCAGATCCAGTCGCCTGGGATTCTACACCTGACCAGGTGCACATGAAGCCTCGTGAAATGAACCTTTTCTCGAACCATTTTGCTCAAGTGGTTCAATGCCTCATGAGGCTTCATCTCACCATCACTAGCGAAAACTAAGTTATGCAAATTACAAACGAAAAATCCCTTGTATTGAGGCACAAAGGCTGACTTGAGGTGAATACTGTGGCTGTGAACATGAGCAATAAGCAGGTCATCGGACAAAGACACACTGGCACAAGACAAGGGGATCACAGACTATTTAAACACATGGAGGGTAATGGGGAACAGGTGGAGACGATCGGTAATCAAGGCCGACACCAGGTGACACATGAGGAAGGGCAAGTGGTCTGAAACGAGAGGGGAATTAGTCTTTCAAAATAAAACAGGAAATGACAAGACAATAAACCCAAGACGAGACAACCTCACCATGGTGTGACAGCTGCAGCTCTTTCATAATTCATGGTTTGAGTTATTGTTTGTTCAGTATTAATTGTTTACACAAGTTGGACTGACTGTACATATCCTGACCAAGGAAAATAAAATTCTCACTTTGTGCAGTAATCTACACCTGCCCTTTCTGCTTCCATCCATAATAATATACATTATATAGTCTAAATGGTATCTAAAATGTATGTGTATTTACAACATAGTATAGTAAACTATTGCATGATCAAAAACATGAGAAAAAAAAGGTTTGGAACCACTGTATAAAGACTTAACCATTATATAATTAAAATGCAATATGTCATTACCATGATTTCTATGTTTTGTAATCGGAATGTATCAAGATATAGCTATGATTTCTGTGTTTTGCTGATTTGCTCTGACGTACTAACATTAGAAGGTTACAACTATCAAAAGGTAAAATGGTAAAATACAGAGTGTCACAGGTGGGTTAGCTTGGTTTTTAAGAGATTAGGGTAAAAGATAAGAGCTTATGAGGCCTGGGGTGCAAGGACAGGGAGTGAGAACGGAGCAGACAGCTGTGGTGGAGGTTATACGTGAAGGTATTGGCTGAAATTAAGAGTAGGAAGGCAACACCTCAAGTAAGACTGCAAAGGATTAGGAAAAGGGTAACTTGGGGCTGTTGAGGACAGAGTCAGATGTCTGTTGGCTCGGGAATCTGATTCTCTGTAACCTAGGGAGACCACAGATCTGTGTAGGATTGATTAATGCTCATTAAATGATCGATTCATTGCTATTCTTAAATCCTGTTTCAGGTCAGTTTTATGGTCAAGATAATAACCAAGGTAACGAAGGCTGGGGACAGAGAATTGGAGTCAGATTTGTCAGTAGAATCCTGACACTCCACATACCTTGGCTTCAGCAATACTTGAAGTTGATTTATGCCACTGAGACAATACCGTGGATAATTTCTTAATTTCTTAATTCATTAATTATTTTCGGACCACTTAATTCGTGAGAGGCTGGCTGGAGTCTCTTCCAGCTACCATCAGGTGAAGGCAGGGTACACCCTGAATGTGTCACCAGTTTATCATTGGAATTGAACCCAGGACCTTCTTGTAGTGAGGCATCAGTGATAGCCACTGCATCACCATGTCACCCCCAAATTTCTAATTTATTAGACTTTACATATAACACCACACACTGTCACCTGCAGAAGTTCTGTGATGACATTGCCATTGTTGGCTGTGTTTGAAGGGAATGAACAGGAATACAGGAGGATCATCACAGACTTCATGAATGGAACCACCTGCTCCTGAACACCAGGAAAACAAAGGAGACTGTGTTTGACTTCCACAGGTCACCCTCACAACTCACCCAGGTGAACACCTGGGGCTTGGACATTGAGATAGTGGACTCTATTATGTATCTGGATGTTCACCTAAGCAGTAAACTGGTCTGGACAGACAACGCAGAAGAAGGGCCAAAGTCACCTCCACCTGCAGAAGAGGCTGAGGTCCTTCGGAGTGAGCAGGGCTCTCCTCCGGACATTCTTTCACACTGTGTGGCCTCTGCAGTCCACTTGGCCATCATGTACTGGGGAGCAGGCAGTACAGAGACAGGAAGACAGTCAAACTGATAAAACCGTCTCCGTCCCGGGCTGCCTGCTGGACTCCATGGAGAAGGTGGTGGACAGATGGATGCTGGCAAAGCTGATATCCAACATGGACAGCCCCTCCCACCCCCTGCACCACAGTGTACCATATTTTTTGGACCATAAGGCGCACCGGATTATAATGAAATAAGCGAAAAAAAAACATTCAGATAAGTCTGGGTGTTCTAGGGCCAAACAGTAGGTGGTGGTGCGGAAGGAATTCTGACGCTATCCAACAAACGCAGCAGTCAGGAGAAGACAAACCTTTACCTATCTGTTAGCCTGTTGGAGGAAAAGAGAAGAAGAGCAGCCTTCGTTGTCTCTAATATTTCACCCAATGGTTCAGTAGATAAGCTGAGTCTGTGCTGCACGGATCCCAGGCTTTTTCAGTAGACAACAGGAACAGCATCTATGTTTTCGTGCTGATTTACCCACTTCTGTTGGCAGAATGGTGATGAGGTCATGTCCAGACTCCGGCACGGTTGCGTTCACACAGCATCGTACTGTGCCAGAGTTCGTGAAAGCTCGGACGACAGTAGGTATTACTCAGCGAGGCTCCTGAATACCGTAAAGCGGCGCGGCTTCATAGCATACCAAAGTTGTACTAAACATTTTGAGAGATTTTTGAGCACCATGTACAAAATGGAATCGGTCAGTAAGTACAACCAGAATTAATACACAAGGCGCACTGTTGATTTTTGAGAAAATTTAAGGATTTTACGTGCGCCTTATAGTCCAGGTATAGGCCCTGAGCAGCTCCTTCAGCACCAAACTTTTACAGCCGCTGTGTAAGAAAGAGTGATTCTGGAGGATATTCCTCCCCACAGCCATCAGACTATATAACACTTCACAGTAAACACCCCCCCCCCATATATATATCACACCATTTGCAAGCACAACATAAATATGTAATGTCTATTTACATTTTAAAAATGTTTAATTCAAATTTTCTATTTATATAAATATTAAATATCTTTGTTTTTTAATTTTCATTTCTCACTTTTTTTTTTTAACCTGTCATTTTCTTTCCACTTGTGTGTTGTAAGTTGCTGCTGTCAACTGTGAAATTTCCCCATGGTGGGATCAATTAAGTCTTATCTTATCTTATCTTATCTTATCTTATCTTATCTTATCTTATCTTATCTTATCTTATCTTATCTTATC
>JAPTYQ010021224.1:0-11933 GCA_029814465.1 Ostorhinchus cyanosoma
AATAAATACATAAGTTTATATAATTTCTGTATTGTGTTTGAAAGGGAGTACATTGAAGCAAAAGCTTATTCATTCCTACCCCAAATTCAACTCATTACAACGCATGAACTATATCAATTTATATTCATACAGCATGTAAATATGTTTATATCAATTAATGTAATAATTATTTTATGTATAATTCATCACCATAATCCACAACATATATGCTAAATATATAGCAATATAAATACAATATACAATCTTCTATAATTGATCAATAATATAACCTTTCTTATAATTTATACTATAAATGGTCTCACACAACTATCTTACACAATCCACAAACTTAGTTTATATAAATACAATATACACATGTATTTCCATATTATTTAAATCATCTATACTACATTCTATCGCCCATAATGTTCTACCACAGTATTCACCAGTGTCAGAGTTCACATCCACCCTCTTCCATAAACCTCTTCACTAAAAAGGTTTAACATAAGAAAACTTTTATGGAAATGTTTTTTAAAAAAAGAACTTGCTTTCTCCTATGAGGTGTTTTAAACTTTTTTTCAATGAGTAAATGTTCATGTGAAATGGTGATTTGTTTTCCCTTATACTGTAGTCTTTGACTGACTCTGCTGGCTGATCTCCAGCCATGGAGCGCTCTAGTGTTTATTTCAGTCATGTGTGGTGCACCCTATAGCGCCACCTTCTGACAACACTTCAAACCGTTTTATGGAGACAGACTTAAGTTATATTTTCTTTCCCTTTAAATTTGCATGACATTTTATGGAAACAGGGGTATTTTATACTTACTTTACACTTTATTGTCATTATATAAAATGTACTATGAAATGTAGGTGCACTGTCAGGATGTGGACTCATAAATAGTTATAGTAATAAATTGCTGGATATGGTCAAAAATGTTATCATGAAAAAATCAAATATCGCAATATATGCAAACACATTATTTTTTGTCAAGTTTAAAGGCTTTAAGGCATTTGAGGACAGAATGAAACTAATACATTCTTGTAGTTTTATATTTTTCTGAGCCTTGGTGTGTCATCAACACTCTTATAATGTTGACACAAACAGAATATGTATGGTTCCATGTGCAGATAAAATCAGTTATGCCTTTATGAGAAGCTTTTCAGAGCAGACTCATCCATGACTGTCATGTCCAAATCAGAAGTCCAACGATCCCCATCAGCCTTTCAGGTCTGTTGACCCTTTGACCCGAAGTACACTGCAGCTGGTTGAGCACATCCATGAGCACACAGAAATAGCAAAGCATGTTGGAACTTTTCCAACACTAAATGCCTCCAGGAAAAGCATATTTTGTCTCCTGCTTTGAAGTTGTTAACTGAAACCACCTCTGCCTTGAACTAAATACATTTCACGTGAGCTCTGTGATGCCACTTTATTGAATCAATTTGTGAAACATTTCTTGACAGATTTTACAGGAACAATAAGCAGCCCTTGTCACAAGACAAACTAATTGCATGTCAAGTTCTCCACCAGGCAATTTGACCGAAGATGGCAAATAATCTAGACCCGTTATCTGCGGCAGAGGACAAACTATTCCCTGGAAATAACATCAAGAAAGAGCCTTGCATGGGGGCAACTTCCTTTTGAGAAAGGGAGGGCGAGGGTGCGGTAACTGATAAGATGGAGGAGACATTCACTTCCCAACCAAGCACAGAGTGTGGGGGAGACAGATTTAGAGAATTATGGAGTAAAGATAATGTAGACAGACGACCTTGTGTCAGATTTTTGGAGTTAAAAGAAGCGAGGAAATCTTTTTTTGCCACAGTAATTCTGCCTGACACTAGAACACATGAGCAGGGATCTGATGAGGCATGATTACAGTATGTGATGCTAACGGAGCAGGAATGGTAAACAAATGAACACAATTAGAGTCACTGAGACTTGTTATCAGTAATATGGTCATAAATATACAGAGACAACTGACAGCAACATGTTTTCATGATTTGCAAAACACCAAACACTGTGTAGCACAGCTGTTTACATGTCAAACTGTTGAAAAATCCTATTTTTAATCACAAGAGCATGAGATATCAGCAGAGGTATAATTCCAGCTGACTTCTATCCTAAGAGGAGAAATAATTCTTGACCTTTTTCACAAAACACAGGTACTTGATCTTAGAAACACAAGTTTTCTGTGTTAAATTGTTGGATCAAATGTTTTGGCAGCTGAGGGTGTGGATTCATATGACTACACACATTAATACATCTAGAATAATACCTCAGCTAAAGGATAAAAATATTTTTTATGGTGGAAGAGGTCAATATTTGGGACAATGGACACAGCCAAGTAGCATGAAGTTATAACTCTGCTGCATTGTAAATATTCAAAAGGAAAACTCCTCATGTAATCCAAGTATATAGATGTGACTTAAATCCAGGACTTCTGCAGCTGTGATTGCTCCAGACTCTCAGACTGCATTTTCTGTATCCTCATATATGAACTTGAGTGATAAACACATCACAAAAGATTGCCTTGAGCATAATGATAAGAAAAATATCATTTGCTTGACCCAAATTCAAAACTAAAAGTTTAAATGCTAAAAAAAAACCCCAAAAAACCCATACAGATTTCTGTTTTTTGAGGTGTATTTCATCAGCCTGATTCATGCTTAAGTTGTCATTTTTAATCATAAATTGCAGACTTTGGAGGCTTTGCTGTAATCTTTCTTTCTTTGTGCAAATGTTTGGACATTTCATGCCTTTATGAGTTGATAAAAGAGAAGAAAACAGTAAAAGGAGGGATTCAATTATTGAATGATTTGATCTCAAAATTAATCCAATTTCCAACAAAACAAAGTCGTAGATTAAATATGACATTGAATGATAAATATAAATGTCGTGGGGTAACGTGCCAAGAAATTTGTTTCGACTTGTGTTAATGTGGTTTTCAGAAGTAATCCTTCGGAAAACATATGACTTGTTCTCATCTGTCTCTAAAGAGGGGTGCGATTTGCATGCCAACAGAGGCCATTGACACATTGCCATTGTGTTTCATCTCTTAATCTCCTGATCGCCTGTAATCTTCTGCCTGTTCCACTACTCTAACCAGTTAGCAGCAGCAGATGGGAACGGCTCTAGTCTTGTCTGGATTAGAGTGGTATTACTATGGTTTTCTGTAGTGCTGTAGGTGTGTGTGTTAGCCACTTGTTGCTGATAAAAAGCTGACAGGGAGTGCTAGCATTCCTCTGCGCAGAGATGTTTACCTTCTTCCTTTCTGCTGTCCCACTTCTTGCAGGAACTCAGACTTTTACAGGGCTCATAATAATTCCCAGTGTTTTCTTCTTTTTTTTCCTTTTTTTTTTTTTTTACTCTGTCTGAACTTGTACATCTCTAAGAACATCTGAAGCTACTGTAAAACCATAAACCATACACAGAAACACAATTCAACTTCTATATTGTTTGGAAGCAACAAAAAGTAAACTTGTGTTGTCACAGATGGACCGGCTGAAGGGAACCCTATAAATAAAATGTGTAAAAATAAACCCAGCTGAACCCCACACGATAGAATAACTTCAGAGAAGAAAACTAGAACCAAGGACCACAACCCCTCCCATCCCAATTTATTATCACAGAGAAAGGCTGGAGGGCTTGAGGTGGCTAAACCACATAAGATGCCACCACACCCTTGCACTGCTCCATTTCCCCCCCTTCTCCATAAATGACAGAAATGGACTTTCCAACCTGAAACCTGACACTTCTAATGAGCCTTATGACTCTCCCCTTCCCTCCCTACTCCACCAAAATTACTCACCAGAAGAAACCTCGGTGTACAGTGAAAAGTCTAGTTGTTTTGGTATGTTTACTACATGACAATAGGGCCTTAATATGAATTATATCTGCCTCATGGGAGAGGACAAGAACATACCATGCCACCAACAACCCATGTCCATAAGTTTTTACTTCCTGTACAAGTTCTCCTGACCCCACAGCCTACATCTAATCCTTTTGGTTTTGTAGAGAACTTGAGCTGGTTACGCGAGGCTGGGAAAGGGGTGGGGTGGGTTTGCAGGTTTGGCTAAAGTTCACCCCTCCTGGCTATGGATTGTATGATAAGTTTTGTCTTTGTTTGTCTCAAAGGGATTTTGGCATGGTGACAAGTTCATCGCCATGCTCAGAGAATACAAAAACATACTATCATGTGCACTTAGAGGGACCTGAAGACTGAGATTTCAACCAAGTTATAAGTGTGATATGGATATAATAAACTTGAGCACAATAAGTGTAATTTAGACTATGTACAGTAGCAATAATTAAACCTAGATTACAATGCAAGGTAATATATACAAGCCAAGAATCAGTGAGTGTAGTCCATCTGCCCTGCTATAGTGACAATCTCAAATTTGATTGACCGTAGCCCATGGAACTCTACCGGGTCACCAGTGACCCCTCTAAGCATGATCATAGACCCCCACCCTGCAATGTTTAGTAAGTCCAAAACATATTATTTGTGTGACGCATCAGTAGCAGGCTTACATTCTCCATATATTTACTATTTGGGCACTTTTATGGAAATCATCAGCACTAAAAACCAATTCATTATAAATTCAAGATATGAGTCAAGGATTATTCATGTTCTTTTAGTCCAGAAGTCTATTATGAGTTAAGGAGGTTAGAATAGAGAACATTTTCATGTGTACATATCTGCAGCACCACTATGTGTAAGTTGCATTATAATTTTGTAACATTAATTAATTTGTAAATATTGAAGTACCATTGTCATTGCGTCAACATCTGCACCATGTTAAGTCAAAGACTCAAATCAAATGGAAAAAAGCTATAAATTAAATTCCATTTCAACAATATTTATTTTTAGTGTGACTGTCAACTCTGAAAGGGTTAAAGAAGGATGAAGGAAAAGAAGCTGATTTAGAAGTTCAATTTCACACCCAAACCTTGAGATTAACTAGTAATTTTAGCCACATAAATGTTAGACTTATATTGCAGGTGACTTGTAAAAAAAAAAATGAATCCCTTTACTACAACTTCAACTACAATCTGGTCAGTGCCAAAACAATATCTTATGCTGCATTTCCAGTATGTGGTACCAGCTCAACTCAACTCGACCTTTTTGCGTTTCCATTAAGTAAAAGAACCTGGAATCTGGTACCCGGTACTACTTTTTTAGTACGTGCTCGACCAAGGTCTCAAAACGGGTAAAGAGATATTAAAATGTAACGTGTAAAAACTGCAGACCACTGATTGGTCAGAGAGTTGTTTCTGCATCATCAATGCACAACATGCCATAAAAAAAACCCTTTTTCTAAAAAAACTGATTTGGAAGTTTACAGTAAATATACCGGTGGGCTAATCCATGATGACAGCCTGCAAAAATGACACCATGGTCAGTCAAGGAGGTTCAGACATTTCTGTCCTTGGTGGCTGATGAAAAGATTCAGCGTGAGCTTGATGGAGCAATACGCAACGAGCGAGTTTAACAGCAACTCTCAGAGCAGACATCATGGAAGTTACGCACACCATTGCTATGACATCCAGGTACTCTAAAGTCGGTCGTATCTTGTAATGGAAATGGTCTCCAGGAATAGTACCTGGTACCCGAGTCAAGTTGAGCTGGTACCTTGTAGTGGAAACGTGACATAAATTTGCCCTTCTACATTTGTTTCCAACCATAGTTGGAGCAAAAGTCAAACTTAATTTCATGCCTTTATAAGACCGCTACAACATGTGACATGTAGAGCCATGATTTTGAAACCACAACCAGCAATATAACATATTCCATCAACTTTCACTGGGGACAATCCATAATCACACTTTATGTATGTATGACTTTAAATTTACCACCAAGATGTGATGTGATGTCACACATGTATCCTCATAATTACTCACATGCACAGTATTTAATCTCTGCAATTAAAGCAATGACAAAAGACAGTTTGATGATGTTGTGAATAAGCATGGGATCCATAGAGTTCATTCAATCATCAGTCAGTTAAGATCACCATTAAAATGAGCTGATTTTAGAAATACCATGACACAGGTTGCATGTCCCTGCAATAACTAAATGCATTTCTCGCCACAGAAACAGGATAGGTAACAATCAAGCTATCTAAACAGACATATTGGATTTCTTCATGTTTATTAGGAAACGAAGATATTGTAGAAAGAGCTGACAAGGGAGACTGTTTAAGGTTCAGCATTAAGCCAGTACTTCACAATATCACAGAAGGACTAACTTGGCCGCCTTAGAAATCCATGTTTATGACTTCCACAGTGGGAAACAGACAAGACCTTGGCTTGGATCTATGGCATTTTGAGCCAAGGCAAGGCCAAAATGATACCAGCTACATTCTCTTTCCAAAACTCCCTGCACTGCTTTCTCATTGAAATGTGATCGTCGTCTTGCTCAATAACTATGACATGGAGCAAATGTCTCAGTGTCTGAACTTCAGGTGTGGGTAAAAAGTAGACACCGATGTATCCTGGACATGTCTATACTGTTACCAGGGATGTGATACAACAGTTTGGCAGCTCTGAAGCCATTCCTTGTTGAGTAACCTCCACGCCCTTGGCAGTAGATTCCCTTTCAGTGAAGCAGAGAAATGTAATAATAGTACGAGAGAGGAAGGTAAACAGTGTGTGTGGAATGAATCATTTCCAGAAGTTGTGCATGAAATCCATAGACATCGTGATTCAGACAGTCTTTCCTATAGTCAATCAACAGGGGATGATGAAGAGCTCCGTGGTTAACTAAAAAAATATCCTAATCCTGGATTTCGATAGATGATGTCATGGCGTTGGTGTGACAGTGGAACTGCAGCGTTTCTCTGTGCAGGGATGGCAAAGCGGCGGGTATTTTCCGTGGTTACAGTTTGGTCAAACAGCAAGCTCAGCAACCACAGCCACATCTGGTCATCTGGTTATTGGCTGTTGCACGTTCAAACCCAAAGCTGCTGGACAGTTAAATAACTGAACTACTCAAGTTTTGTTATGTTAATGTACTGTTTTTCCAGTCGGTGGCTTTGGAGAGAGCATCCAGCTCGCAGGAAGAAAGAAAGAAGAAAAGGAATCATAGTGGAGACATTTAGAAAATGTCAGGCTGCTTACTCGTTGCATCCTATAATGCTAGCCTAAGGACACATTTTGTGAACACAACTGTCCACCCACACTCCAGAGCTGGCCATGTGATGTCAGCGAGATAAAAGTGTGTCGTGTTCTCCTGCGTCTACAGCTAATCCCCAGAACACACCATTCTGGCTCATCTTCCCAAGTCATTACACCCACACCAAAAAAGGGGAGAAGAATTCATATAATTAAGCGTGACATCCAAATTTAGCAACTATTATGATATTAATAATCATTACAACTCAATGTGTTAATACACTGGCTACCAGCATACACTATGCTGTAGATGTTTGCTCCTTTAAGACTTAAAAAGGTTCTGCCGTATTCATGCAGCACCAAAAGAGAACATGTCTTTTTTTTTTTTTTTGCAATAGCTGCTGTGAGATAAATCAGAAAAAAACATCTCTGGTGAATCAGTGAATCAGAGCAGGGACATGTCAGCACAAAACCAACAGAGGCGAGGCAAAACCACAGGCAATCATTTCAAGTTCTAACTAAACTGCGTCTGGTAAATAATTACTGGAAAATACAACACTAATCAACATTTACCGAGGTCTCACTTCTACCTGAGAACCTGTGATGTCTTATTACCAAATCAAACTTTTCCCAGTGACACCAACTGATTCCAGAAAGAACCACCTCTATGTGCGAGTGCAACAGGGCGCACTTCATTCAAAGGGCCATGAGAAACCCTTCATGTGCCATTTACAAGACACTTCACAAAACGCTTTTAGTACAACATCTAATTTAAAGTCAGCGTGCATCCTGCTATAGATGCTGGACCACATTTGCTGTATACAGCGGTGCAGTGTGTGTCATACAGCACATGAGAGTTCAGCTGGCAGTGGTCAAAACATTCCTCTGACAGACCACACAAGCTAACCACTGTATGCCCCTCAAAGGCTACAACAGGAGCTACAAAGAACCCAAAGAAGGAAAAGTAACGGTGGCAGGGAAGACACCACCAGCGTGATCGGTGAAGGTGGCATCCTCCTAAACAAAATACAGAAGCAGGAAAGACAGAAGGCAAAAATCAGCAGTGAAGATGGCACGGTTCAATGAGAAGACTTACAGTGTTGAGAGTTAAAGTTTGCTCCATGTATGGCGCTGTGTGTTGGTCCTCAGCGCTGCTCCACACACCCGGTGCGTGGAAACCAGTCCATCCGCTGGAGCTCCGCGGCGCGTGTGTTTGTGTGCGAGTCTGTGTTTGCAGTGCGGAGAAACCGAGCTCAACGGGGGAGGAGAGAGCGTGCAGGAGAGCCGAAAATCCTGACAGCTACTGGGAGTTCAAAAGATCCCTCTCCCTCTCGCTCTCTCTCCCTCCCTCCCTCTCTCTCTCTCTCTTTCTCTCTCTCTCTCTCTCTCTCTCTGCTGTAAATTCCTCCTCTTTCTCTCTGTTTACCTCCCTCCCCGTCTCCATTTCTTCATGCCTTTTCTTGTTCTCTACACCCACAACATAGATCTATTACTTGCGAGCGTGCAAACAGCCTCTGCTAATGTGTGCACCTCAAAAAAAAAAGGACAGGAGAAACTTCAAGGAGAAAAAGAGGTGCCCCAAATTCCCCAGCATTCCTGAATAAAACAGTGCATGAACTAACTGCTTAGATGAACAGATGTATGGCAGGGTACAGTCAGTGTGAACACTGGCTCAGCAGCCTGCTAATGGTGTCATCCCTGTGAAGTTGAACACACACACTGGCGTAATGATGAGCGTTGCGGGGGCAAAGCATCTGTTTGTAGTAAGAAACGAGGAGTGTGTGATGGGAAAAAAAAGGCGTACAGTGGTGGAGTTTTGTAGGGGCATTTGTGCATGTGGAACAGCTCTGCGTGGAAATAAGGCAGGAAAGTACAAAGCAGCATATTCTTGGATATGCCCAAACATAAGGGGGTCTGACAACAGAAGCTCAGCGTGCATCAAAACGTTCCTGTACCTTCATCACAAGAAACAGAGCAAATGAATCTGCACAAACAGAACATACAAACTATATGTCACTCTGGTTTGGATGTGTGAGTTGCACAAGCTACGTGTCAGAGTGTTTGTGATGCAAAGAGAAACAACAAGCATTTGCTCATTCCTGCGCTGGCCGCGGTGACACACACGGTGGCCACACGCGTCCAAATTGTTCGGGTTGCTCGTCCGCATCACGCAGCGAGGTTGGGTCTCATGGGGTCCTACAGGGGTCCATCCTGGGGAGCGCTCAGGGTGAACTCCAAAATAGTCTCACAGTGTCCTTGTGAGTCCAGATGCATGCGCTGACTGAGAGCTTATCACGTTTCCAAACTTAGCCATGAGAACAGACTCCCATAAAACACACACAGGTTAGATCAATGCAAAAGCTAATCACTTAACCCTTAGATCCACCACGGACATTTTTGTACATTTTTCTCATTTTAAAAATTTGGTGATCATTTGGACTGTGTTGCAGCTTTTGGCTTGAAATTTAGCAAGAACTTTTCTTTTTAGTAAAATTTTCTTTTTTCTTCATTTAAAAAAAAAAATGTTACTCACTTTTTATTTTATTTTTCTTTTCTTGTTTTTTTTTCCTTACTGACCTATTTGAGATAGTTTTCAGTGTTAGCTATAAGATGTTACCATAAGACTGTAATGCTCGCTACATTAACTCTGACCAGCAGGAGAACACAAACCCAATACTTTTAACGAATGAGCCATCTACCTTGCACAGAATGTTGGCGACCAAACCAGCCACCAGAAGGGGAATTACAGTACAGATACACATAATGCAAGCTCATGCATAAGACACACTTAAGACATCATACATTATAGACACAGTACACGTGGTCACATGATGTGATATGGTGATATCAGACTTATTTTTCCATCACTGCCAATGAAAACTGAGGCTGGAATCATGTTTTCAGACAAAGTAATGCATTTACATTTTGCTGTCTTTGTATTCTAATATAATAGCCAAAAGAATTGTTAGTAAAGGAGATATAACCTGTTTGACAAGCAAATAAGTAAATTGTTAGTTTATTAAATGTCTAAGCTACAAACTGTCTCATGCGGTACAGAGACAGGTACCAGAGGCTTTAAACTAAGTAGCTCTTATAAGCACTGTGTCTAATGTGAATGACTGTTTCTTTGAATATAAAGCGGAAAATACTGGACTTTGCACATGTTAAAGTCTTTACATGAGCATAAGTGCTAATGCATTGGATAGGCTTTGGTTTATTACGGCACCAGCTTTGGGAAGGGGACCATCTGATCTGTGTCCATGAACCTGGAGTGAAGCTCAGGCTTTGAAATAAGAAACTAGTGCCAAGAACCAGATGAGGGTCCAAATACCTCTGACAACTATAAAACATGGCCTGTTGTGTCACTATCTGCAATGTAAAGACCTGCTGTGACTTAAAGCTGAATGGATCAGATTATTGTTCTGACTTCCTATGTGGCGGATGCATGTTTTTATGGATGTTATAGGAAGCAGAGTGTGACCTGCATAATGAGCGGATACTCGCTTCTCAGAGATACTGTATCAGGGCGTTTGTCAGCTAATTAACACCAAGACACCACAGAAGACAAAATGTCAAAGTATTGGCAGATACTGTGGTCTGTTACAGGATTTTTTTTTTTATCCATTGACTTGATTTGCTAAGCTCCAAAAGGAACAACATAACGCTCTGCAGATGTAGCGCATGCATAAAGGATTTTTTTCAGAAGTACAAGATCTCAAAGCAGTTGGAAAAGTCTGAATGCCGAAACCGAAAATGTGTCACAGCCATGCTTGTTAAACATGCAGTCCGAATTTATTTGACTCTCGATAGATTCAGTCTAATAAACAAACAGACTCAAACTGATTCAGTCGATCCAAGACGAAAATCTGCAGTCGTATTTTTACTCATTATGTGCAAGACAATATCCACTTAACATCATAATGACTGTTTTCAGAAAACATAGAAATGCTTGGCAAATACTTTCAATGGTATTCATGCTGCCAAGTGGTGTTTTCGTAGCTCCTCGGTTGTAAATCATATTTTTTTGACATTTTAATATCACCCTACAGCAACATGCAACTGTCACACACATGCTAGAGGGGACAGCGTTGTGTTAAAATTACATGGAAAATCTGCTGAGTTTTTTCTTTTTTTTTTTTTTAAATGGGTGCAGATTCTATCCAAGCCTGCAAATAAGGGAACTGCTAAGGAGTCATTATAGGTAACTTAACACAACATTAAACCAATACAAGTACAAGGTAAGGGGATCCTCACTCATTAGTACACAATAACTACTCATTTTCCAGTCCAAGCTCCCACTATAAAGCAAACACAACCTGTTTGTCACAACATGCACATGCATTACAGGAGATCCACAAAGACTTATTCAGGACATTTGTGTTTTAGAACATGCGCATACAGTCGAACTGGGGCCAAATATCGATATGGGAATACTAGTATATCCCATTACTTCCTCTATCAATGTGTTACTGATACACTGGCGCCAAAAGTCAATATTTTTTATTAAACATTCAGGTGCTCTGAATTCACCAGTGTCTTTAGTTCTTGGAATGATGACACACATGGACATCTGTAGTCAGTGTGTGCGTTAAAGAGACAGTATTTGTACATTGTTCCATCTCAGCTGTCAACTTCTGTGAAACCAACACCCAAACACAGTGAATACATGAAAATTAATTCTTGCTCTTTATGCCTTTGGGGTATTATTTGTTCATATTCATGTAGACAACAGGATGATTCACTCATGACTATCTTACAATGTATCAGATATCACACAACCACTGTATTATGATATGAGTATTACTGTGGGCAAAGTATTAACGTAATGTATCGTCTTAGTT
>JAPTYQ010021237.1:0-11932 GCA_029814465.1 Ostorhinchus cyanosoma
GCAGTCAGCTTTGTCCATTTATGTCCAACAGCTCTAATTCAAGTGAAAGAAAAGGTTATCAAATCCATAGTAGCCCCAACTTTATATACAAAGAAAAACATTTATATAGAGAGGAGATTGGCTTTCTTAATTTACCCAAGTTACATACAGTAAGTAAATAAAATAAAATAACAAAATAAAATATTCCAGCTCAAATTAAAGAGAGGCCGTTTCTCACCTCAAATTCTGAAGATCACAAACCCGGTGCATAGTAAATGTTCAGTTCTCGTCCATTACTCACTGTTCAACACATTGAGTCCTTGTTCCTCCTAAAGGTCTGCAGTTTCTGTCGAAAACCTAGATCCATCTCCTTGGGTGTGTGAGCCCCCTTGGCTCGACTTCCCTGCCAGGTAAGCGTTTGATCCGATCCCGTCTGCTCTCTGCAGGTTTCACCACCGTCACCTGAAATCCGCTTCTTGCCATATCCATCGTGGCCTCTTCAGCCGTGTTATAAACACAGATTTGGCCCTCGTAAAACACTCTTAATTTCGCTGGAAACGGTGTTTGGACTCTTATTTTCTTCTCTCTTAAAACTTTTTTGCTTCTGTATATTCCTTCTGTTTTTTCAACACCTCCGGGGCATAGTCATGGTCCAGAAACACTCTTTTCCTCTCGTACTCGAATCCTTTCCTCTGCCATGCAATCTTAATTATTTCTTCTTCGTCTCGAAAACTCTTGAATCTCACCACAATGGATCTCGGTGGGGAATCCGGGGGAGGACGTGCCGCCAGAGCCCAATGGGCTCGCTCCATCAGGAGGTGAAGGGATGCAGGCAGCTCCAGCTTTTCTCGTAGAAGCACCTCAATAAATTCTATCATTGACCTGGTGTTGTCTTCCGCCCCTTCCTTCACCCCGTGTATCCTAATATTCTCCCTCCTCGAGCGTCCTTCCTGATCCACCAACTTTTTTCCCACCTGTTTCTGTAGCTCCACGAGTTCCAGTGTAGCATCCTCCACTAGCTGCAGGCGTTCCTCTGCTTCCATCATTCTCGTTACTCTCGAAGCATTATCTCCAAGTTTACCATGTCTTCAGCAGACTGGGTCGCTTCTTTTGCCCTGCTCGAGCCAGCCTCCCTCTCATGCCATGACTCTGCTAGCTCACTGTCTTCTCCTGCTAGCTCTGATGCTAGCTTGTATTGCTCATACTCTCCACCGGCTTGTAACTTTAGTCTTTGTGACTTTTTTCCTGATTTTCCTCTCATTTTTATCTTTGCCCTATCAGTTTTACTCTTGCCACTTATTACAATTGTCTATTGACACCTATTCAGGGCATCCAAAACTTTAAGTCGGGGAGCTCACTTTTTAGGCTGCTGCTATGATCACCATGCCGCCGCCATTTGATTGATTGATTCATTCATTTAAATTTTAAATATTCCATTTTTTCATTCCCCATTCAGCTAAGTGCAGAGCTACATTTCATGTGTTTTGCAGTGAGAATAATGTGTTTTATTAGCAATGATTTTCTAAAAAGGTAAATTGCACTGCATTCTTCTTACTATTAAAGCAACAAAGGTCAAATTAACATCAGATTACTTTTTAAAAGGAAAGAAGAAGGACCAGATTAAAGATAACAAAAGAAAGAAAGGTGAGGAGAGTAAAGAGGGTGAGAGGATTTTAGCCGTGGACCACTGGTCATTGGTGGGAAGGTCACAGGTCGTCTGGCACTAACACACTGGCCCTTCAGAGAGAGGCACACAAACACACACTTGATAAGGGCCACTGGACAGGACAGGGAAAGATGAAAAGGAGAGAGGGAGATTAGTAGTGGGGCTCATGTGCTGCAGGATGGGAGGCAGAGGTCTGGAGAAGAGCAATGCACAAGAAGCCACAGATGGAGGAGATATGAAGGAAACTCGAAAGATTTCTATGGGGAAACTAAGCCCCTGCAAATCATATCAAAAGTTGACTGCAAATAAAATTAAAATAAGTAAAGTGCAAAATGTGAACATGACTTAAGCACTATTGTATATTAGCCAGGGATATGCCTCCCCAGACCATCATTGACCCACCACCAAACCGCTCATGCTGAATGATGTTGCAGGCAGCATAACATTCTCCACGGCATCTCCAGACCCCTTCATGTCTGTCGTATGTGCTCAGGTTGAACCTGCTCTCATCGGTGAAGAGCACAGGATGCCAGTGGCGTAGTTGCCAATTGTGGTGGTCTATGGAAAATGCCAATGGAGCTCCGCGGTGGTGGGCAGTGAGCACAGGGCCCACTACAGGACATTGGGCCCTCAGGCCAGCCTCATGGAGCCTGTTTGGTCAGAAACATTCACACCAGTGGCCTGCTGGAGGTCATTTTGTAGGGCTCTGGCATTGCTCATCCTGTTCCTCTTTGCACATAGGAGTAGATACTGATCCTGCAGAGGGTTCAAGGACCTTCTACGGCCCTGTCCAGCTCTCCTAAAGTAACTACCTGTCTCCTGGAATCTTCTCCATGCTCTTAAGACTGTGTTGGGAGACACAGCAAACCTTCTTGCAACGGCATATATTGATGTGCCATCCTGGAGGAGTTGGACTACTTGTGCAACCTCTGTTACGTCCAGGTACTACTCTGCCATCCAGTTCTACAGATTGCCAACTGCTATTCCAATCAGATTTTATATTTCTCACGTTGTATTTTCTGTTAATAAAATCTGTTTCTCCCTTCAGCACTGTGCAAGAGTCCCTGTCATTTCCCTACCTACTGCATGACAGAATGATCCAGCCCAATACATGGACTCAGCTGGTGCTGAAGGGACCCATTTTCTATTTTTCCATTCACTGAGTCCCGCCCTCACGATTTTTTCTCTTGGCTTTGCACGTTTTTTTCATGCCACTCTCCAGGCTTTCTTCTTTGGAAGTGGGTTGCATTTTCTGGCGTTACCGGCGGCTTCTCCATACCTCGTGCTTTTCTGAGTTTTTTTCCCTTTGTCTCCATTCTCGGTGTTTTTGGTGCTGGCAGCTCAGTGTCCTCTGTGCAGGTTGGCCCACAAGGTGCTCGAGCTATCTTTTCCACATAGCCTCTGTTCCAGCATCTCGTCTCAGCATCCCATTCCTTGTGGGGACCTGGGCCTGGCTTTCCTCCCACGTCTTTACATGTTATCTCTTTTCAGTGTGCTTTTTCCTGAGTTCTTTCTTGTCCTTCTCCCTGTTGTGCCTCTGTGTGTCCATTAGTTTCAGTTGAGCCTATTATTTCTAGTCTGCCTGTCTGTCTTAAAATCTGCTTGTTCAGTCTGCTTTATCAATCCCTTTTATCTTATTTCTTTCTGTCATCTTCCTTTTTTTGTCTTTCTTGACCCCTGTATGTCTTCCTCAGTCAGTGTCTGTCTTTCATTTTTGTATTGTGGTGGAGAGAGGACCCTTTACAGACACACAGATTATAAGTATTTGTTCGCTTAAAATAATCAGACATACATGGATTGAGTGATACGTCCATTTAACAAGGGGTCATAACCACAGAGAAACACAGCAGAGACAGTGAGACTTTTTGTATATCTGTGTGTATGTGATTACACACATACAAAGATAGAGTGAGCATGTGTGCCTAACAACTACGGGAAACCAGATATGGATCCCAGAGGTGAATAAAGTCCCAAATAAGGAAATGTAACACAAGTGGTTATATAACAATCAAATCCCTGATCAAACGTGTTCAAATGATGCCACTACAGTATCTCTCAGTTTTGTTTGTGTCCTTAATGTTTGCTTGTCTTTCTCCATGTGTATTTCGTCCATGTCTTCCTCTGTTCTTATGTGCATTCAGCCCCTTTGTTAATTTTTTCACTCCTTCCTTCCCTTCTTGCCTTGTTCCTTTTGTCCATTTGTCCTTTGTCTATCAGTCCTCTAGCCTTTGTCCTGTTGTCCTGTAGATTTTTGCTTTTCAGTTCATTTTGTCCTTCTATCTTCCCAGTGTGTTTGTCCTTCTATTTCCTTCGGTCCATTCACTGTTCAATCCTTCAGTTCAGTTCTCCACTTCAGTTCTTCAGCTCTGTCCTCGTGTCCCTCTGTCCTTGTGTCCCTTGTCCGGTCACATCCGGCTCAATCTTGTTTCTTAGTCTGGTCACATCCAACTCAATCCTGTTCCTTAGTCCGGTCACATCTGGCTACAATTGCATTCCCTTGTCCGGTCATGTCCGGCTACAGTCTCATTCCCTAGTCCAGTTCTGTCGAGCAATCTCCCCCTTTAGGCCATCACGTCTGGCAGTCGTAGCTTGCACTCCTGTCTCTTTCTCGCTCCACACTCCCATGTTTCATGGTCCTGTCACAGTCCGTGTCTCTAGCCCAATCACAGTCCTGTCTCAGGAGATTGACAGCCTGGGAGATTGAAAGCTCTGCTGTTTCTACGTTTCTATGTAGGTTCTCAAGCCATCCGCCGGGAGGTCAGTACGCTGTCTGGCGCTCGCCAGGTCCAGAGGTTTCCGCACCATCCAGCGTCCCAGAGATCCTTACACCGTCCCTCCCACATCCCAGCATCTTCTGTGTTCCAGTCCAGCTGCCCTGTTTCCAGCTGCCTGAGGGGGCACTGGATCCTTCCTCTTCATTCTTCCCTAAACATTCAGACTCAAATTTCTTTCACCTCTTGTACACTGCACGGCGCAGGTCTTTGTCATTAGGAGCTGTTTATAAGGGTCTTTTCTCTGGCTTTCCATTGCTGGATCATTGCATTTCATCACCTCACTGTAACCTGGACTACTCTACCATCCAGTTCTATGGACTCTGACTACAGCTATTGCCATCAGGTTTTATGTTTGTTCCTCACGTTCTATTTTCTGTTAATGAAATGTGATTCTCCCTTCAGCTCCATGCACATCAGTCCTATCATTTCCCTTCCGTATGACAAGAGTAATAACTGTTGACCTGCTGGCAAAGTTACCACCAGTACTATTTTGGCCACACTAGAATTTTATGGAATCAGCTTATGTAAAACAGAAACAATAAGGAGGACTATGACATCACAAGCCAAAAATGGTTTCCCCTATTTATGGTGCAAGCAAGAATTAAATATGTTCGCACTGGAAGGTTCACTTTCTCTGCATGTGTATGTGGATAAGAGGCCAAAATGAACAGAGGGTTAAATTAAGAAACTATGTATACATGAGGTCTAGGCCACAGTGTTAACTAAGTATCCATCTGAGAGGGGAAGCAGACAATGTATAATCAAGCCCCATCTCTACTCACAGTTCCAGTCAAAAAGCCACCTGTACGGAACACACACCTCCAAGCTCCCCATTGTTAACAGATTTTCCCAATAAACACAAGCAACATTTCAAGCTGACTCACTGGAAGGAAGTGATACATATTCATCAGTTCATTCTAGAGATGAAATGATTCTTCGAATAATTTGAATAATTCGAGTACAAAAAATGTTTGAGGCAGATTCACTGCCTCGAAGATTTATTTAATTCCTGTCAAAGTTAATCTTGTTGCTATCATATCACTCTTGCATCTCCGGTATCAGTGTTTCACACAGGCTGTTTTAAATCTTTAGTGTACTGACATACAGTACATTACTTAAGACTTTTGGCAGTGCTGTATGCTCAACTGTCACTGGAAATGGTGGAAAGTAGCAGCATGTATAAAAAACAAAAAAACGTCTTTTTTGTGAGAACTTTTAGGCTGCATAAAGCAGACAACACAGTGCAGTGTGCACGCTGCAAAATAACACTGGCCTACCGCTGTAGTAGTTCATCCATGCTGCAACACCTGAATCAAAAACATCCACACAACAGCACTTCCTCAAGCGGACAGGCTACGCTATTATAAGTACCATATTGCTAACTGATTAATATTAGTGCCTGTTAGAATATAGCCTTATGTGTTGAAATTGGTTTTAGTAAATGTGCCAAGAGCTCACTCAGGTAGTGTAATTAGTCCTGTCCTGGTGCATCTATTGCCTGTCCGTCCATGGGAGTGGATCTCTCCTTCACTGTGGTTCTCCTCAAGGTTTCTCTTTTCCCTCTGGGTTTTTGGAGTTTTTCCTTGCTGAGAAGGAGGGTCTAAGGACGGGGGATGCCCAAGACATTAACATATTTCTTTCGATTTTTCTGTTTATCTGACTGCTGTTTGTTTAAATCCTGTAAAGCCCTGTGAGATGCCCTTGTTGTGATATAGGGCTCTACAAATAAAACTGAATTGAATTGAATTAATTATTAGGCTACATCCCTTTTCATCCATCCGGGCACACGTGGACGGACGCATGCACACACACCTCAAAATACCTTAGCCTTCTCCGATCCCCATTTATTGATTGATCTAGTTAAACGAAAATGAAATTTATCTGATTACTCGATTAATCAATGAAAAAATTGACAGAATACTTGGTTCCAAAAATATTCGATAGTCGCAGCCCTAGTTCATTCAGTAAAATACACAGTTAAGTTGAACCTGGAGTGATAGTCTATAACTCCTGATTCTGGAAATGCAAGGCCTCTGGGTTTACCAGTAATGCTGAACTGGAGATAAGCATTTATCTTAAATATTCTGTGAGGGAACTTTTAAAATATCAACAATTAAAAATAGAATTTGGTGTGTTTGACAAAAATGGCAATGAGTTTTCCATAACATGTTACTGTGGAATGTTTCACAATAAATATCTTGGTGAAAAGTTGCTAAAGAGCTTTAAAAGTTCAGCGTCTCTAATGTTCTCCTATCCACTTTACACATATCTGATGTTAATGCACCATAATACTGGATGGAGAGGAGAAAGTCTCTTCTGAATAATTGTAGTAACATGGCAGGGATGGAAACATGGTAATAACATATGCGCACTATATGTTTGTATACCCAATAGGTACACAAACAGGAATATAATGCTCCATTTCCACTATGTGGAACTGACTTGACTCAGGTAACAGGTACTATTCCTGGAGACCATTTCCATTACAGGTTACTATTGACTTTACAGCACCATAGTGATGTGGACGGTAACTTCTGTGTTGTCTGCTCAGAGAGTTGCTGATAACGTCGCTCGTTGCGTGTTGTCATCAATCTCATGCTGAATTTTTTTGCCGACCACCAAGAACAGAAATGTCTGAATTTCCTCAACTGACCAGGGTGTAGTTTTGCAAGCTGCCATCATGCAGATTAATCTATCGGTACATTTACTGTAAACTTTCACATCACATCTGCCTTTTTTTTCTTTTTTTTAAATGCCAGATCACTGCACATTGATAGTGCAATGACGAGGCCTGCAACTATCGAATATTTTTCAAATTGAGTATTCTTTTAATTTTTTTCAGCGATTAATCAAGTAATCTGATAAATTCCATGTTTGTTTATTTTTTAACTACATCAATCAATAAAAGGGGATTGGAGAAGGCTAAGGTATTTTGAGGTGACTGTACGAACGTCTGCACACAGACACACGTGCCCAGATGGGTGAAAGCAATGGAGGCTAATAATTAGTCTACCTGAGTGAGATCTTGGTACATTTGCCAAAAATAATTACAACACGTAAGGCTACATTCTAACAGGCATGAGTCATGAGTCATGAGTTAGCAATACGGCACTTACAATAGTAGTACTTACATTGTAGAGGGTCCGAGTTGCTTGAGGAAGTGCTGTTGATGTGTGCATGCTTTTGGTTCAGGTGTTGCAGCATTGAACTACAGTGGGAGGCCAATGCTATTTTGCAGTGCGCACACTGCACTGTGTTGTCTGCCTTAACGCAGCGTTAAATGGTCCCACACATTTGACATTTTTTTATGCATGCTGCTACTTAAATCTTTGAAGTGTACTGATGTACAGTACATGAGTTAAAACAGTCTGTGTGAAACAATGATACCGGAGGAGCGAGAGTGATATGATAGCAATGAGATGAACTTTGACATGAATTAAACGAATCTTTGAGGCAATGAATCTGCTGTGAAAATTTTTTGTACTCAAATTATGCAAAGAATCGTTTCACCTCTAACAATAACACAGAGACAACTCTCTGACCAATCAGTGGACTGCAGTGTTTACACATCATGTTTCAGTATCTCTTGGAACCTCAGCTGTGGAGAGAAATTTGTTTCTTCATACATCAATCAAAAAGAAAAGATTTGCAAACAAAAAAGAGATTTGAGAGCAAAAGACAGTAAGTTGCAATAAAAAAATGCTAATTTTGCTTATAAATTAGTCCTCTTTGCTTGTGAGTTAAAAACTTTTGCTTGAGACTTCAAAAGTTTTGCTTGAAAATCACTGCTCTTTGCTTGCAACTTCAAAAGTTTTGTTTGCAAATTACATTGCACTTAATGGGCGGGGCCTACACTGATGAATGAGAGAAGAGTTAGGTGGGTTTGTCCTGGCTCTCCTGGCTTCATCTTCCACTTTAAAACTCACTTCTCCCTTGTGTTATGTTTCTGGGAGGTAAGTTGATAATCTATCGCTGTTTGAAATTGAAATGTTTCTCATGGGTAATGAATTGCACTAAATAGTTTTGGCTACAGCCTGTACATTTACAGCCTGAACAGAGTCACAGCGTGAGCAGAGTACAGAATGAGTGTGTGTTACAGGGAAGAGTTTACAACATAGAGATAAGGTTTAAACATTAGTGTGGACCGGTACCGCAGCAGCAAAATATAACGGTTCCTAGTATACCAGAAAACACACCTGGAGCAACTGAATGACGGAGCGTGAAGTTGGTTGCATTCTTGAAACCGGTTCCAAGAACCAGTTCCAAAAAAACATTTTTGGTTTTGGAACTGGTTCCGTTTAAGGATCTCAGAACTAGTTTTGTTGTAAGAATTCAAAACCAAGCCATGCTCCCAGTGGTGAGCTGGGAGACCAAGCCGCACCTCCACATACCTTGAATTTAGTTCCAAATAATGCTCTCCACCAGGCCCGAGCCATAAATTAATACACATTTGTACTTTTCTGCTGTTTATATTTTCTTTAATGCTGGCGAATGTCATTTTGTTTGATTTCATTAATGTCAACCTCAACTCCCACATCACAGATTGTGCCCTGCTGGAAGCCCTGCTCCAGGCTCCAAGCACCATTATGGCCAAGGAGGCCAAGGCTGTGAGTCACCTCTGTCCAGTCGTATTCCTGGCATAAGTTTCTAATCTCTTCAGGGCAAAGAATGTCTGCTTGCTAGCTAGTGTCAGGGTTGGCCAACCTTTCCTCACATTGTCCAGCTTTTCTGGAAAAGTCCACCTTGAAAATTGATTTTTAAGCATGTCTGACACCAAATCATTTTCCTCTCCTCTCTCAGCCATTATGGGCATAGAAATTTTGATCTCAAATGTATGAATAATTCCATTCAATTCAATGAGCTTTATTGGCATGAATCAAAAAGAATATTGCCAAAGCTATATCAAATAATAATTTTGCCAATGCTATATCAAATAATAATTTTGCCCTTACCTTCCAATCAGAGGAAGGATAAATGCTGATGACATTGGGGGCCAGTTGTTTGGCCCTGTGAGGTGAAATTGAAATCTGACTGGTTAAAGAAGTAGTCCCGATACAATACAGTCTAAAGTGGAAATATCATGCTTTTAAATCCTTCATTTTCACATGTAAATCATTCACTTATGGTCTATATAAAGTAGATCTGCAATGCTTTGGTCTGAATTCCTCGTTATTGTAGCTCCACAGACCCCTCGGTAACGAGGCACATCTTTAGAACAACTTGTTTTGGTGCGGTCTCTTTAAATGTGAATGAGACATTTCATGTCCCGCCCCCCTCCAGGTTGCAGAGCGTTTCACTCCGCCCCATTCAGCCATTTTTGTAGTTTGATAGCAGTGATACGATTGTCTAAAGGCAGAGAAACTTCTTATTGCCAAGTTTATTAAAGATGTCAACAACGGAAGACTTGTCCGTTCAGCCTTAAATGTTCGAGTCAGTCTGACCCAAAGCAGGAGAATGAAGACAACAAATCTGCAGAACCACACCTTCAAATGAATGCATCGCAACGGTGTGTTATTGCTGTAATTACACCCTCTCCATCCATACCAACTTCCTACAATATGAGCGTAGTTTAAATATAGTGTCCATACATTAGAAACTATTTAACACCCACAAAATGATACTCATACTCGCTATGCACAATTAAAGATGTGCAATAATTTGAAAATAAGTATAACTTATTTTGTGTTGATCTCTTGATGATTGAAATGTACAAAAAGCTCATACTATCATAACATCATCACACGCTTTGCTGTGTCTGTCTGATTGAAGGGTCAGTTCCTTCTCTCTACAGAAAGGACAAAGTCTTTCGGCAAATCTCTTGATACTGGCGGACGTTGCTGAAGTACTCATCTTTGAAGTGCTTCGCACGAACAAGGAGGACTTTCCCCACTGGTGTTAGTTAATTTAAGAGAAAAATACATTTTAACCAGGTACTTCGAAGAGGCTCTGATGCTGAGGGGCGATGTAAGGAATTGTGTGGGTTAATACACCCAACATATTGACTTGTCCACTTGCAACTTCAGCATAACTGAACTTGGACTACAAAATTGCTGCGAGAAAAAAATATAACGACGAAGTCCATGACCTTATTTAGCAGACCCACAGCAAATACTGTGATGCAATAGACAAGAAAATGTAATAGCAAATAGTGATAACTTAACAGACTGAAAAATATGACCCAAAAAGAATATAAAGCTATATATGCAGCATCAGGAGTGAATAAATTTCGATTTTCTGCACTCCTAAACACTCAGAGCACACAAACACATGTATTTAAGGGCTAAAATAAGTGGATTTTGCATGATATGTCTCCTTTAAGTTACATGGGTCCTCACTACTCTTCTGAAGGCCTGGGGCAGATTAGATTAACCCTGGCAACACATAGACTGAAATCTGATTGGACAAAATATCTTACATCCACATACGTGTACCGGAAGCAGTGCAGCCAAGAGAAACACTAAGAAATGAATAAATTAACACCATTTCATAGAATAAATATTACAATTGAGGTTATAAATGTAAGTCAGTGTTTCTCATTAAGCCAGCAAAGAGGGCCTTGCTGGCCCTGACAGCCCACCACTGATATTAGTGGAATATATAAAGCCAAAAAAATCCCCACTTGGATTTAACTTAATTAGGGTGACCAGATGTCCTCTTTTTCTCAGACATGTTCTCTTTTTGAGACCCAAAAAAATGTCCAGGCGGAATTTCAAAATCGTCTGGGATTTTGTTCTACTGCTTCAAACACATTGGATTTCCATTCCATTCCACGTTTCTCTGTGTCGTTCACAAATTAGCCACGCCCTTCTTCTCAAATCTGGCCCCTTTGCTTTGTGTGGAAGTGAATAGGGGTGTGGTGAAGTAGCCTACAGTCTGACTGTAGAGCTACCGTCATTGGTCGAAAGCCATAATGTAAAGCCTGTAATGTTTTAATTGGTCAGTGTGCACGTTTGTAGTGCGAGAACCTTGTTTACAATAGCGAAAGCACACATCTGCCAGCTCTGCAACTATGCCGAAACGTAAATGTATGTTCACTAGGGATGGGAAGATTATCCGATACGTATCGATATGCCGACACGTGCGTGCACGATCTGAGTGCACCAGTAGAGAAGCTGCGATTGAATAAAAAGTTTGGAATGATATCATGATGCATCTGTTACTGAATGTTTGTATTGATAAAATTTGATCCGTTCAATACAATTTATTTTAGTTGCATTTAAAAGTGTTTCTCTTTCTTTGGGTAAAGTTTTCTTTTCTGTAAACCCACGTTAACGTACGCTGTGGATTCGCGGATGTGTACACTGTACAGGACAGTATGAGCTCCATGGATGCACAGAAGCAGAAGCTCCGTGGATGAATATTGACATGTGTGTATCTGAATCTGTCAGACATAGAAGGAGGAGACCACAGGTGATTTATGAATGGGTACTTTTAACTAGATCAGCTGGATTGAATACTGCCGTACATACATACCGGAGATACTTCCTTAAACAGTGACATACGTATCCAACAG
>JAPTYQ010021351.1:0-11924 GCA_029814465.1 Ostorhinchus cyanosoma
CACACACACACACACACACACACACACACACACACACACACACACACACACACACACACACACACACACACATACGACAATGTACCGACAGACGAAGACAGGAATGAACGGCATCTGGTTTTAGGAAACAGCACATCCTAAACTCTGGTGCTTCCACTCCACCCTGTGTGTGAAACTCCTCCCACTGTCCACGAAGGCTTTTCAGGTAAAGAAACGCAGCTTTTTTCAACGACCTGAACCAGAGCTGTGGATGAAAACTCCTGTTTGCTCACGTCTTATCCTTTAATTTCCCTTAATAACGTATCTAATCTAAACTGTTTGGAGTTCTCATGATGTGGTTTAGTGGAACCTTCAGGCACCGAGGATCTGAAAACCTGATGAGTCATGAGTGTGAGTCATTTCCAGTAGGCCCCGCCCCCTGCAGACCAGCCTTTTCCCTGCTTCGAACGGAGCTGTCGGCAGACGAGCGGCTGAGTAACAGGCCTCACGTCTCCGCCGTCGCTCACTTTTCGTAGAATTATGGTTTCCTGTCTCGTTTTTTTCCCTTCTGAACATGTTGAAGTGTCTGTTGGCCACGTCGAAGTGCTCGTACTTTCTCTTTCCTGAGCTAAAAAAAAAAAGGCATAAATCACATCATGAGGCTGAGTTTTCATCAACAGGCATTGGTTGGATTATCTTTGACAGTGTGTTGGATCTGTTCACTTTTGATTCTTCTAATGTTCAGTTAAAGCTTCAATGTGTAAGATTTTTTTAGAAATTGAGTCGTTTAACCTAATACCTTTTAAATAATGTCAAATCCAAACTTTTCTCTGTTTTAGAGCGAAAAAGTACAATTACATTATGAAAATGATTACATGTACAAACTACCCTTTAAAAATGTGAATAACACAAACAAACTGACATTTCTTCAGGAAAAACAGTGCGTTCTTAACACTATTCTGCCTCCGTTTATCATTTCCACATGTGCATTAAAACTGACAGATCCCAGTTAATCTACAAATACACCAAACATTTAATAACAGGCAGGATATTGGTACAATTACACTGATTTGTCTTAAGACATTTCAAGTTGTTCATATTATTTCAGGTTATTCACATTTTTTGTGGAAGGTTGTGGAAGTTTGTAAATGTCAATGTTTTCATGTTATTTTTATTTATTCATTTATTTTTTTATACCAATACAAAGAGAAAAGTTTGCAGTTGTCCTTATTTAGAGGTTATGTTAGTATTGAACGGCTCTGATTCACTTTAGATCATATTGGTCTGAATGTGGAAACTGAACTGAAATAATTCACCGTCATTGATTCTTAAAATCATCAGTGTAATTTTGACCTTTGACATGGACCGGATTGGACCCTTGGACGGACCGGTTTTGGTCCGCGGGCCGTATGTTTGACACCCCTGCTTTAGGTCAACACCAGCAGCTTAGGTCTGTGAAGGTTGAGTTCAGTAATGGAACAGAAGTTCAAAGGAGGTGAAGGTGATCTTCATCCAATAAGTTTTAGTTTCCAGTTTGATCTGAGATCGGACGCTCGTCATCGAGGATTTGCTTGTTTCGTCTTGATCTGTTGATCTGTACTCGACTGATTGAGTCTCCGCCCACTGGACGCTGTTTTACTTCCTGTTTTCATGTTGAGTCGTTGTCAGTTTTTAGTTTGTTTCGTTTTTTTCTGGGGTTTAACATGAACATGAGTCCAGTCTCTAAACGTACAGTAACAGGTTTGGTTTTGTCTGAACCTGAAGATGGAACCAAAGTCCAGATGATGCAACTCCATTTGATTCATCTGTGACGCTGAAGGTTTCCGTCTGATGTTCCGACTGCTTATCTCCAGTATTGATCGTAATAACAGCCTGTTTTTATTTGTCGAGGCAGAGTCCAGCCTTAGAAATATCCATTGAAGATAATTTGATGAACCAAGAAAGTCCCCACAGTCATTGTATGAAGCATCTGTCGTCACGTCCACCTCCGTCTTTGACAAAGACTTAAAAGTATTAGAAAAGGTGAGATCAGTTCAAGTCTGGTCATGTTGAAGCTGCAGAAGCTGAGCCCACACCGACACCATTCCAGGGCGTGGAGACTCCAGCCGACGCATTTTCAGCCCATTTAACCCCAAAGGTTTTACGACAAATGGGATTTGATCTGATTTTCTTGTAAAATCATCGTCTACATCGGTATCATATGTGTATCTGATCATTCTAACAGAATGAAAAAGTTGTTTTTGGAGGAATTTTGCAAAGTCCTGCTTCTCTTCCTCAGTTCCCATGTCCTGCTAACTTGAATCACCCAAACCTCTGTGAATATTATTGGACATTTAATATTAACTACACTTACCAGTTTTGTGTTTGTTCTGTGGGTTTGTTGGTGAAACGAGTCTCTGTGGAGACTTTAGGTTCTGCTTTTACTCTGTGTTTTATGACCTTCTGTGGAGTAAGTGATTAATCCAGAACTGGCAGATGAACTGATCAGTAAACAGTCACTAGTTCAGTGTTTGTTGGATCTGAAACTCCTCCAATAACTGATGACTTTTATTTTGTACACAGGCTTCCATTCTCCTCACATAATGGATCCTTCTTTTTTTTAATGACCAAAAACCAGCAGAACTGATGTTTCCGTCAGTGTTTGTGTTTTTGTGCCAAACCAGGCAAATATGAGCTGCACACTTCATTTTGGTGTCGCTTTATGAAGCCGCTTATTTGCACCTTTGAAGTGGAGGCAGTAAAATCAGCATGGACTTTGTGCACGGGTGTTATTTTTGTGGATTCTGTGTTTTTCTGTTCAAACATGGATGGGTTGAATACACTGATCATTTGGTTGGTTATCTATGATGGATGTGTTGAATGTAGTTTGGATTTTCTGCAGTTACACTGATATTAGTGATGGAAAAAGTGGATTTGAATTCAGCCAAAATGAAACTGAGAGTTTGGAATGGAAACAAACCATACCCCCCCCCCCCCATTTGTCTTAGTAGATGAAAGTGGCATTTCTTTACGTGAGCGACAAATATCATAATATTATCATTATCGTAATGTTGCACACTCATATCACATATTGTAAGTTTTGCCAATATCGTGCAGCCCAAGTATAAAACATGTTTGAGTGAAACCAGAAAGTGTGTGTTGGATCCGTTCAGGCTGAAACTTTTCCACTGTCAGTGAATCTCTTGACTCGTCTTGCGGTAACTTGTTATTCCAAGTATGTGAGTGTAAAAGAGAACGTTTGAGTCCATGTCGGATCAAGTCCAGGTCCCTCATCCCGACAGCGAAGTGACATCTATGAAGTGGAAGCAACACCACACACAAGCACATTCATTTACTTCAGCTGACGAGGGATTCAGTGACTTCCAGCTCTGCCAAACGCTGCCTTCAGGTGCTTTTGTTTGGACTTGGTCAACACATGCACAGAACTCATCAGATGTGCTGAGCGTTGGTGTGTTCGCAGTGTTTCAGGCGTCAGCTTCATGTGGCTTTCCTTCGTCTTTCTGCGTATTTGACTTTAGCAGAGGTCGGTCTGAACCCTGTCGATCAGAATCACATGTCACATCACACTGCACATGTGCAAACTATCACCCCATAAACGCTGCACTGGGGTTTATTTTACTCCGCTGTCTCGACAGGTAAAAAGGCAAAGAGCTCGGATGACGTGGATTTAAAGCAAATGTGAAGTGAAAGGGTCAAAGGCAGAGAGGAAACTGACACCGGAGTACAAATGTGCACTGGAATCTATCAGAGTTATGGTTTGTTTGACTTCCCATCACCACTGATTTGAATTATTATCATGATAATAATGTTCACGTCAATTATTCTTGGTTTTTTTTTTCTTTCTGAGTGAGAGTTGAAGAGATTAGATGGTTATTTGTGATTGAAAAGGATTATTTATGGTTAGAATGTGACATGTTTGAAAAATGTAGCAGCAAATCATTTAAAAACCACTGCTGTGTTGAGGAAAAACGAGCAAAAACAAACTAAACTGTGATCATATTTATCACAATAGAAAATGACAAAATGAGATTTGACAGTGTTGTTTTGTAATTCAGCCTCCAGTGTATCCCAATATTTTATTATATCACCATTAAAACACTGATTGAACATATTGATCAGGAAACATTTCTTTATTCCAGAATAATTGGAGTGTTTTTGCATCTTTTTAGAAAATAAAACTCAGAAAATAACTCAGATTGGGTCCAAAATATCATCATGATACAAATGTTTATCTCAGTTGATGTGTTTTAACTAAACATTTTTGTTTTTAGAGGTTGAATATTCATGTTATTGTAATGATTATTATCAGAAAATGCAGTGAAATAAATGAAATAAAACAACCAAACACTTATGTATAATTTGACAACACAAGTAAAAAAAAAAAAAACCGATGAAGAATAAAATATTTTGCACCAACAGAATTAGTGAAAGAACCAACTGGATAATGATGGAAGTTAATGGAACATCCTACCTGTTTGGCATTATGAGGTCACATGACTGGTCACATGACTGGTCACATGATTGGCCCATTCCATCATTAATTATATTTCTGTTCAAAAATGGATGAAAAAAATTAAACAATTTTTTTTATTTTTTTTATTTTTTTATGCAGTTCAGGTTGTGTTTTATTATTTTAAACTAGAGGTTGTTACCTTTAAACGAGAACAGAGCAGAATAGAATAGAATAGAATAGAATAGAATAGAATAGAATAGAATAGAATAGAATAGAATAGGCTTTACTGTCATTGTGTGTACAATGAAATTAGGAGTGCTATTCTAGTCAGTGTAACAATATTAATGAAACTGACAACAATACTTATGAAAATAGTGCAAATATAAAATTACAAAAACTAAAAATAAGATAAAAAAAATTTAATATAAAATTTTACAAAAGTAAAATAGGAATTGAGTTAAAAGTAGAATTTTTAAAAAACAGACATAATGAGGTACCATTGATTAATGTTGTCCTTGTGATTCTTCAGTTCTAACCTTTGGAACCTGATAAATAGGAGAAAATTGACACAAATGATGTAAAATCCAAACTCTGGGCTTTTTCCATCGTCTAATTATACATTCAGATGCTGTTTGAGAGTCGATTAAAGGTAGGGTAGGCGATCCTGGAAACACGGGTCCATCAGCTACATTTTCAAGTCCAAACCCTTTGCTTCAGACTTCCCCCCTAAGCCACGCCTCCAGAGTACCAGAACAAGGGCTCACGAGGGCTGCGCAGCATCGATTTAGCCCCCCCCCCCCCCACATGGATCCGTGCGTACATATGAACCAGATCTGATCATCAGTTTATTTGATTAGAAGTTGGACTTTTCACTTGTTTTTTGGATCCGTGTTCTAAATAATGTGGTTCTACCGTGAACAGCTGATTCCAGTCAGACTGATGTCAGAACAACAGTCCACGACAGCTGAGTTTGAACGCTGTCATTGGGTTTAGAGAACAGAACAGAACAGAACAGACCCAGTTCATACTTATCCAACATTAAGTTCACCAGGGATTTATGTGAGTGACTAAACAGTTTACAGCTGAACTTTACATCCTAATAGAACTCATAGAACTAGAACTCACAGAACTAATAGAACTAACAGAACTCATAGAACTAGAACTCATAGAACTGTCCTGGCTCTGTCTTGGTTTCCTGTACCAGCGCTCCAAACCGATGAGAACAATCGATTCATGCACGAACAGAGGGGGAGGGACAAATGTCTGCTGAGTTTGATTGACATATCACCGCTCAATCATTTGATGGGTCGGTTCAAATGATTGGATGGTGTTTTTTCAGTCCTGTCCGTTCCACAGGTGATGAACATTTTTAATTATTGTGATAAAACATTTATTTAATTGGTTGTAATCAGGGTGTGAAGGGGATTTGAAGGAATATAATAAAAAAAAATAAATGCTGCAGGAAAACACCTCCTATCTTACCTTTAACTGCACAGATGACCAGGAATGTCCACAAACCCACTGATTCTTCATCAACAACCTGAAATAATTCCAACCAATTAGTTTTTTTGACCGGGTCTGCGTCCAGGTCAGAAGCAGAACCCAGTCCTGTAAACCAACACATTCCTCACAGACACAACCTGTCAGCCTCCATCTGGCACCAGGATCCGTGGCCAAAGCTTTTCAAGTGCCATCTGTGGATGAGGCCGCTGAAGGACGCGCACGCCGCCGCCGGTCCACGCCGCCCGTATCTGATGACAGCGGCGTGCAGCTCACATGTCATGTTTTTACTCGAGAAAGAAACGAGCAGGTCTGATAACATCTGCAGACGACAACGTGGAACTCATTCACAAGTTCTGCAGTTTTTAATCAGAAACTGAGGCTGAGTGATAAATAAAAGACAAACGTCCCATGATCCATAAAATGTGGGTGAATTCCAGCTGAAGCTGCAGACTGTGCAGTTCCGTCTGTGGGAGCTGCTTTGGGTCGTATCAGAACACAAACTGGGCCTGTTGTCGTCATTTTGGACCACTGTTGCAAAAGTTTTCAATATCTGTCACGGCGTGTTGTGATAGAAAGTCCGTTTGTCAGTTTAACCGGTTCCTTCCACCTTATTTGTGTTCGTTTTCTCCTTTTCACCGCGTTTGGACGCTGTTTTAATGACATGATCCACTATCTGAAGTGTCATGAAAAATGAATCCGATCGCTGTTGAGCTAGCGTTAATATTAGCTGCTCTGTTTGTGATGCACGAGTGTCTGGACCCTCCAGTCTAAGAAATGGGTCAAAAATAGCACTTTTTCAGATCAGTGTGTTTTTATGCCACCTTCGTCATTTTATCATATTAAAGATCATTTGTATTTTACTTTGGTCCATGAAAGGATGATTTCATGTATAAAGATTTTTTTTTTTTTTTACATTTGAAACTTTCAATGTTTTTTATTTTTTTAAATTTGAAAAGTAAATACAGTACATAACAGTAATAGAACCATGTCATCATCCATTCAATAGTTACTTTTCCACTGACCCTCAAGTTGCACAAACATACCTTGTGCATAAAAATGTACTTAATGGAAAACAAGGAATACCTGAAACATGAAATAATAACATTTCATTACAAAGATACTGCGGTAAAAGCGCCTCTGCAGGTCTGAGGGTTCATGTCTTTAACACAGGTTTGAAGGTGAGGGCTTTATTTATAACTAATGTGGAATTTGTGTGAGTGTTCTTAACATAAGTCTGTGTGCTGTCTGTCTGCGCTGGTTTCAGCTGTTCGACTTCTGTACGAGTGTAAATCTGCCTTTAATTCACACTCCAGGTCATTCAGGAACGCTGCAGCTGCATGTGCAGGAAAACGTGGATAGTGTTTATGGTCTGGAATAAGAGTTTCTAGTCAGATACAAGAGGAAAACTGTGGTTCTGCTTTCTGAAGCTGCTCCTCCGCCTCGTGTGCGTCCTCCATGTTTCAGAGCCTGATGGATGCATCCAGTAAAGACTTTCTAAACAAAAGCCTTCGCTCCGCTGCGATTAGCGAGGGGTGATCCCAGTCAAAACATACGCCTGGGATGAGTGTTCGAGCAGGGACATGCCCAGAGCTGCAGATAAGCATCCCATAAATCTGGAGGTAAAAGAAAGCGCCACAGACAAAAGAACAGACAGCAGCAGTTTGACGGGCGGGGGTGCGATCTGAGGCCCGATAAAGACGCGCTCTTTACGGCGCGCGTCCGTAAAACAACAGGCCTGTGCCAGCGCCGCCTCCTTCACCTCATTGCGTGACTTTTTGAGGCAGAACTGGATCTTTTGAAAAGCTTGTGGCTCACTACCGCTGACATATTTGTGTGACGCTGTTGGAAATGGGAGAAGAATGTGCGCTGGCGTTCCAAGTTCATTGAAAACATCCAGGGCCTGTTAGCAATCAGCGTTGATGTGGGAACGCTGAATCATGTGTTACAATTTGGTAGAATTTGGTGTTTGGACACGTGAGCCGTACGGGGGCCGTAACCATGGCAACAGCGCATCGTAACCATGGCAACAGCACATCGAAGAGTTAAAGCCGCCGTTGGGTGTTGGATCCTGTTGGACTCATGTGGGTTCCTCAGACCTGCACAGACCCGGATCCTGTCATGAGCAGATTTTACGGTATTTTAGTGTATGTCAGCACATTTTTGGTCTATTTCAGTGCATGGAAGAATGTTTTTGGTGGATTTTTGCATATTTTGTGTATATTTTAGTGCTTTGCACTTTATTTTAGTATAGTCTTTTGTGTGTTTTAGCATATTTTTTGTGTATTTTAGTGCATTAGTGAATTTTTTTGGATATTTATGCATATTTTTTCAGTATTCATGCATATGCATTTTAGATTTTTTTTGTATATTTTAGTGCATTTAGTGTATTTTTTTTAATTTTTTATTAATCCTTGGAAAATGTCTTAAAATATCATAACTTTGGCTTCATCAGACCTGCACAGACCCTGATCCTGTAATTAGCAGATTTTAGCGTATTTTAATGTATCTCAGCATATTTTTTGGTATATTTCAGTGCATTTTAGTTTATTTTTTTAATGTTTTTGCATATTTTTATATATTTTACTGCATTGCTTTGTATTTTAATGTAGGTTTTTGTATTTTTGCATAATTTTTTTGTATATTTTTGCACATTTTAGCATGTTTTTGTGTCTTTTAGTGCATTTTAACAGATTTTTGGGGTGTTTTGTAGCATATTTTTTGTATATTTTTGCACATTTTGGGGGGGGTTTTAGATCATTATACTGTATTTTTGCATATTTTGGGGTATATTGTAACATAGTTTTGTGTATTTTTGCATATTTTGGGGTGTTTTGTAACATATTTTTGTGTATTTTTGCATATTTTGTAGCATATTTTGGTGTATTTTTGCATATTTTGTAACATATTTTTGCATATTTTGGGGTGTTTTGTAACATATTTTTGCATATTTGGGGGTGTTTTGTAACATATTTTGGTGTATTTTTGCATATTTTGGGGTGTTTGGTAACATATTTTGGTGTATTTTTGCATATTTTGGGGTGTTTTGTAACATATTTTTGCATATTTTGCGGTGTTTTGTAACATATTTTTGCATATTTGGGGTGTTTTGTAACATATTTGTGCATATTTTGGGGTGTTTTGCGGCCTATTTCTTGTGTATTTCTTCAGCTTGGTGTACGTTGCAGCAGATGGTGTGTCAGAGGGTAGAGTGTGAATGCCTGGAAGCCCAGTCCAGTGTGTGATTGGATCCTGATGGACTCATTAGGAGGAGGAGCCTTTGAAAGACGAACCTCAGCGTAGTTCACCTGTCACTTCAGTCTCGTCACACGTGGACGTGGACGTCGTACTCCTCCGTGGCTCTCCGTTCACCACTGGTCTTTGAAGATATCGTGCGAATGCGTCCGACCGCTGGGACACAGATTGAATCATGTTTTCATTTTTTCCAGTTCCATTCTGGGGAAGGTTTGTTCTCCGTCGCTCCAGTTTTCAACCACAGCGCTGCATCTCCCTTCAGACCCAAACCCGCTGGCCGGCCTGAGCTCGCCCACCAAGGCTTTCTGTGACATTTAAAGTCTTCCAAAAATGCCTTTGTTTGTTTATGTGCCGAACAGAAATCAGCTGTTCTCCAACTCCGAGTTTGGTTAAAGGATCACAAACACAGACCACGTATTATTACCTTTCTTTTCAAGACTGTGATTGTAATCTTTCAGGATTTGGAAAGAATGTGCACATATTTGAAAGTGTCATTTCTGTTCATTTCCATCAACAGTTACATCAAGATTCAAGCTCCAGTTTTTCTTTCTTTTTTTTCATTCGGTTGCTGGCGACTTCCAGTTTTCTGTTCTCTGAGGAAAACATGATTCAGAAAAGTTTTCTCTGTCAGCAAATGAGACAAACCAGTGGAGTTGGAAGGTTCTGTGTGTACGTTAGAACTGGACAAACACATTTACAATGAAAAGATTACAACAGGGTGCATTATTTCACTGCATCTCCAGAGGAAATCTAATACCAACTGCACCATTTATGCATTTTCTCAAATCCTTCATAAACAAAAGTTGAATTTATTGCTTGGCCCGACATTCAACAGAGTAAAATATTACCTTTTATACAAACCACAGATTTGTATAATATCCGTTTTTCCTTCCTTCGTTAATGTTTTTTACAGTGTGTGGAACTTTTGATCGGTCTAATATTTTTTAGCATTATCCTATCCGTGTATGTATGCTAGGTTCATTCTCCTTGGTACTGGTTTAGATCACCTCCTACTGGACAGGGAAGGTCAAATCCAAAGGATTGAGTTTCCTGTTAAAAAAAAACAGGTACGTTCAGGTTAATTCTCCTGTCAACATCCCTGAACACGGTAAAGATGAAGCTCTGGAGTTTGTCCCAGACGTCCTTCAGTGGCAGCAGAATATGCTAATGCTAAGCTAATGCTAATGCTAAGTGCGGTGTGTATTTGGATGTTTGTCCTTATAGTGGCAACACAGTTATTTTTTTCTAGATTTTAGTGCCCTGTGGTGTATTTTAGTGTATTTTTTTTGTATATTTGATTTTTTTGTATATTTTAGTGCATTCTTTTGCGTATTTTTTGTATAGATGAGTGTATAATCACTCTGAGGCTGTTACAGATTGTTATTTATGCGAATCTAAGGTCTGAAATTTGACTAAAGACGCATTGAAAAATGTCTTAAACTATCCTAAATTTGGCTTCATCAAACCTGCAGATGCCCTGATTTTATATTTAGTGGGTTTTTTGTGTATTTCAATGCATATCTTCCATAGTTTTTATTTATTCAAATGCATTTTATTGCAGTTTTTGGTGCTTTTTAGTGTATTCTTCTGTGTATTTTTCACATACATTAGAGTCAAGTTCTTATTCCTCTGGACTTCTTTCTTGCTAAAAGAATCCAACTGCAGCCTGGATGTAAACTTTTTCACCCTCCATTGGAAAAACAGCAGATCCTCCAACGATGAACTGAGACGATACTGATCCACATTTGGCACAAACATACAATGATGTTTTTTTTCTGGCGAGCAGATTTCTTGAGGGGAAAATGAAGACAGTTGATGTGAGTTTTTGTCCGTGTGGTTGGAAGCGGTGACTTTCTGCCTGACTCTGATAACCATCGTTTCTGCAGATATCGTATGTGAAAAACACCCACACAAACCTGCATTTGCCTGGTTTTTTCTTCTCCCTCTCTCTTCGTCTGAAACTGTTGACATTATTCTTCCAGCAGATAAAAAGCAGCCAAGAATAGCTCTGGGTGTTGATTGAAATAGCAGATGCCCCCCCCCCCCACCACCACCACCAAACAGACATTGTGTTATGTTGAATAGCATGTAATCACTGTTTATTTTCATTCGGGGCTCATCGAGGTCTGCTTTTGGGTTTTCACGTGGACGCTTTCATCAAAAAACGCATAAAACACGATTATCATCACAAACGTACCTGATGCAACTCAAACAATACGCACAAACAATGGCAGGTGCAAATTCAAAGTGGGATTCTGTCATATTTCATAAGATGTAATCTGATTTTGGACCCGGGTTTGTGTTTTTTGTTTTTTATTATCATCCTCATAATCCTCAGATTGACTGACACAAACCTCACTGACTCTTATCTGATCATTCCAGTGTATTTTACTGGACTCTTCTGTGTATTTTAGCATATTTTTAATGTATTTTAGAATTATTTGGTACATTTTAGTGTGTTGCAGTATATTTATATTCCTGAAACTTTTTTGGTCTGATTGCCGCCGTCGCCACCGGTTATCCACCGGTTATCCACCGATTATCCACCGGTTATCCACCGATTATCCACCGATTATCCACCGGTTATCCACCGATTATCCACCGATTATCCACCGATTATCCACCGGTTATCCACCGATTATCCACCGATTATCCACCGATTATCCACCGATTATCCACCGGTTATCCACCGATTATCCACCGATTATCCACCGGTTATCCACCGATTATCCACCGA
>JAPTYQ010021390.1:0-11922 GCA_029814465.1 Ostorhinchus cyanosoma
TGATGCCGTACTTTCTTTTTTAATAAATCTTCTTATAAAATTAAGACGGTGTCAACGAAGCCTTCTTCATCATCCGCTCATCATCATTCTTTGAATACTCTTCAGAGGAAACTCTTGAGGAAAGATACATGATGGAATAGATTAAGATTACCTTAATGCTGGCAGATAAGGTGCAAAAATTTTCCTGAATGTACAATGCAAGTACATAAACATTTAGAATGTTTCTAATACATTTAATTTGTGTGTTGTTTCTCTCCTTTGCAGGGGTCATCTGACGAATGACAAATGTGAGTGGGGGAAGAGATCCACCAGGTGACATCTGATTACTACATCCCTGAATGTCTGATGACTTGAGGAGAACATCAAAGGAGGGTCCGACATCCACTCTCACAAAGGCCAGTGTGATTTATCCACAAACTCTTTCACCAAACACCTGTATTTGCATATACGTGCATCATCTCATTAATAGCTATTGGTATTTAGTTTGCCTTACATGCAGGCTCATAGTATTTCATTTTCATCGGTTGTTGTAATAAGATATTTTTAGTTTGAATTTGAAGGGTAGCTTGTATGCATTTACACAAAATGGATGTTTCACTGATTCAGAGACTTGGCAATTGATTGAGCAACCACAACTATTCGATTGATTATAATCTTGCTGCTTGTTTGAAGTAAAATTAATTTGGGGTTAAATAATTTTGAGAGTATTGAGTATTGAGTTTCATTGGCTGTGTTTGGTCAGGACTTGATTGTAGTTGATTAGGGATTGAATAGTGGGTTAATTTGATAGGTTTGTTGTGGACTGAGTTTTGGTTTTCACTGGAGTTTGCAAATTTGTTTTACTTCTTTGATTGGCTGTGGTACTATAGTATTATAAATCATATTTAATTAGTGAGTTTTTACATTTACAGTTTATAAGAATAGGATAATTATTACAATGTCAAAAATAGACATCCAAAGTCCAAAACTGATCACTGAATTGGAGGTACAGAAAAATAATCCTCTTGTTAAATTTATTTTTAAAAAGTATCAGGAAAATGGAGTAAACATTGGCCAAATATTGACCAGCCTTGGCCAGTGGAAGGGACTCTTAACCCAGAAGTAATTAAAACATTAAAGGTGCTAGTGACAACGTATAAGGCGGAGGACAAGACAGGTAGAAAGGAAAAAACGTAAGGAAAGAGACAAGTAGAGCTTGGCATTCTTCAGCTATTTGAATATGAGGGACAAAAGGTAATATAGCAGGCAAAAGAGAAGAGGGAAAGTGGAGCAGAGGATACCAGAACGAATGTGAAGAAAACAGAAAAGGTAATGGCAGTGAAAAGTCCTCCACCTTATGTGGAAGAAATAGAACATAGGGCTCTTTATCCTTAGCTTCCAATAATTAGTTAAGAAGGAAATACTGTATTAAATATGAAGATGAGCAAGTAATAGAGATGGGGAAAGCAGACAACTATAAAAATTTATCCAAATTCCAAAAGTAAGAGAAATATAAAAGGCGCAAATAAGAGAATACAAAGTTTGAGTGATGATCAGACTGATGAGGAGGAGAATATGGGTGGATATGATCCAGTAATTAGATGAATATTGACCAAAGTAGAGAAAAGGGAAAGCAAATTATGTATGAAAAAGGAGGTTAGCTCTAGTGAAAGTGTGGATGGAGATAGTGATGAAGACTCAGCGAGTGACAGTACTCGAGAGGTTTCATTCCTGCAACAGCCAGTACCAGAATTAGAGACAACAGAAGAGAGACTTTGGAAAAAGTGGAGAGGGCTATAGAACAGTGTCAGTTGGACATGCATAGGTCTACCAACCCAGAAAGCCAAGTAATGTTGGAGAATCACTTAGAAGAATTGCAGAAAGAGAGGGAAAAATTATACAGAAAAGACTCCTAAAAGCTCAGTAGGAAATATGATTTGCACCCAAGGAGAGAGAAGACATCAAATACAATGTGTCCAGTAATTATTTGTGGGCAGACTATGGAGAACCTTGGCAGAATACAGACAAGTCAGACATACTTGAGAATTACAGACACTTCAGGATGGAGCGCATCCCTGGATTTCAAAGTTAGAGGAAATTATGTTAAGAACACATCCAGCTATAGGGGATATTAAAAGACTTTGGGTCCCAGGTATGGAAGAGATTTAAAAAAAAATCTGGACTTAATCGTTATATAGGGACAGTGGTAAATGATTCTGAGTTGTTTGCTGCAAATAGAGGTAAAGTGTGGAGAGCTTTGAGAGAGACATTTCCAACCAATGTGCACCCAGATAATATATTTATTGAGCCACTGGGACAGGAGGAAAACCCTAGAGTTTATATGTCGAGGGCTTATCAAGTATGGAGAAATGTTACAGGGAGGGATGCAGAATTAAATCAGATGGAGCAGTCAATCTTAAGAGGTAAATTACAGAAGGGGTTGCCCCTAACACTGAGGAGTAAACTGGCAGAGGTGGTAGGTCTTGGGCGTATGACAAAAAGTGTTTATACAGATCACATTGCACACCAGGTGGAACTATATTGTAAGAAAGAGTATGATCAGAGAGAGCAAGATAAGGAGACTCTTAGAAAACTTAATCAAATTATATTGGTAGATGATAAGAAAAGGGAGGAAAAAACAGGGCTTAGTCATGCAGGGTCAGTCACAACCACCAGAGTTAGCACAGCCACCACAGGGTCAGTCACAACCACCAGAACTACCACAGCAGCAGCAGGACCAGAACCAGGTTCAAGTGTCCCAACCAGTTTATGGATAACCATAGGTATGGAGAGGAAGTGGCTGAGTTAACTTAGGAAGAGGAGGAAATTTTAATCTGAGTTTTCAGCAGCCAACAGGAGTATGATCCGAATGCAAGAAGTGGCATTGACAGTGGATAAACAGCTGTGGTTAGATTTGGGTGCTGTTGAGGATGCTACAGGCTTATGAAGGAATCATGAAGGGTTGATAGTGGCGCGCCCAGACCTGTTGGGTCTAATGATTCGGGAAGCAGATGGCTTAGCTCATGTTGCAAGGGGGGAGGTTAAGAGAAAAATTACAAAGGAGTATGGATTCTGGGGACAATATTTACTTGAACAGATTGATTATTTCATGGGCAGGTGTAGGACCTGTCTCAAAAATAATGTTCGGAGAGAAGTGATAGTTCCACCTGGTCACATACCGACCCCTAGGGGTCCTATGCAGGAATTGGTTGTGGATTTTGTTGATGTGATTAAGACAGTAGAAGGTAAAAGGTATATGCTGGTGGTGGTAGACAGATTCTCACGGTGGCCTGAGGCTTGTCCAACTAAGCAGAAGGATGCTCAATCGGTTGCTAAGTTTTTGTGTCGTGAGGACATAAGCAGATTTGGCCTTCTAGATTGGATATCTTCAGATAATAGGAGAGAGTTTGTGGATAAAACAGTACAACTGATCTTAAAAAAAATTAGAAGTAAAAATTGGGCATTAAGCAATTCCTTGGAGCCGTTTATCATCCGCAGAGTCAGGGCATTTGTGAAAGAATGAATAGTGTTTTAAAAATCGCATCATTAAAATCTGTCAGCATACAGGGTTAATAGGTTAGCAGCATTTCCGTTGGCATTAATGGTGTGTCGTTCAAGTGAACTCCATGATTTTCATATGACACCCCATGAATTGCTTATAGGTAGACAGATGTCAACACCTTGTTTACATACAAATGGAAAGGGTCCGAGTTTGTTCCTTTTGGAAGACGAAATGCGAACTTATGTCAAATATATGGCTACTTTACATAAAAACATATCCAGATAAGGGTCAGGATTCAGGGGATGTTGCTCAGGTTGTGGACAATAGGGAGTTTGTATATACTCTTGATGCTTGATGATGACAGAGATGATGTTTCAGTCTGTGGACAGGATGAGCGGTTTGTTGACATTGAGTTCCAATATATCCCAGAAACAAGCAAGTCCATTACCCTGGAAAATGATGCATCAAAGGCTCCAGGGGAAGGTGCTTGTGCCTCGAGAGAAGTTAGAGAGTCAGCTAGACAAAAGAGTTCAAGGTCAGGTCGAAAAAGGGTCAGACCTCGACGTTATGAAACCTAAGACTGAAGTAAATTTAGCGGTGACAAATCAGATGACTGTGTGGACAATGACTTTTCTGATATAGACTAGACATCAGTGGACATGAGTGAACATCATTATACAATACGGAAGAGAGAAGCTCAGTGGAAGGCATATGGATTTGACTCCTTAGCATTGAGAATTGCATTATCATGGTTGATGATTCAGCAGCAGTCACCAAATGATAGAATAATGGCTTTGTCAGTTAGTCTTTTTAGACAAAGGTATAATTGTTCTTGGTTAGGGAAATTGCCATATATAAACTTGTTGGATAAGCATGAGGATGTGATAACAGCAGTCCCTGATGCTATGACAGTAGAATCTGCGAGAGCGGAAGTGTGCTTTTGTTCTAATGATACTCATAAGGGGCCTGGAATGTTTATGAGGGTAGCAGACTGTAATAGCTATATGATGCAATTTGATAAGCAGGTTCAAGGAGCTACTGGGAAGATGTATGAGGTGACTTTTCATATACCAAACTGTACACAGAATAGAATATTGAATGTAAAGAATCAGACCTTACCGGCTAATGGGACTATAGGGAATTTTGAAAATATTTGGTGGGTTTGTGGTGATAAAGCATACTTATTTCTGCCTTATGGATGGACCGGATGCTGTTATATGGCAATATTGAAACTTCCCTTTGAGGTTCTAGCTGCCCATAAGGCACAAACATCTGATGAGGAACAATTGAATGCTAACTTTGGACACAGGCGGAAAAGAGAAATGGCTCAATTTCACAGTTTGAAATCTTACCACTGGAGGATAAGACTGAGAGAGAAATGAGGTATAGGCATACTTTTGTAGTATGGTGTAACATTTTTGGCTGATCATATTGATAACATCACTTACACTCTACAAGGCTTTGCTATGGAAACAATAAAAGGGTTTAGGTTATTGTCTAATACTCGGAGGAGTCAAATATTAACTTGACTGAAGCATGATATGGCCCTTGATTATATGTGGACCAAACAAGGGGGTTTATGTGTGTCTTTGAATCTCACAGGAGATGCTTGTTATACTTGTTCCTGATACTTCTGACAATATAACTAGTGTCACAGATGCATTGAAAAATATAAGGGATGCATTTGGTCAATCTGAGGGTGCAGGATGGTCTGCTACTGCTTGGTTACAGGGCAAATTAGGACCAGTAGGGGCGGTGTTAGTACAGATTTTGATAGCAGTGCTGTTATCACTATGTGTGATGTTTTGTTGTTGTACATTACTGTTGACTTTTGCTAAGGCTATGATATTGAGATGGGTTGCAGTTATAATGCCAGGTGATAATGTTCAGATGCCGCTGCTACAATGGACTGACATGGATGACATAGAGGAGGAGACGGCGATAGATGGTGAAATGATGGGAAAATACCCGTTTGACTATTTCCAGTAGTTGTAGATTTTGTAGTGATGTGATAATGTAGGAAACTTTTTGTTTTTGACTGTAACCTTTTTAAGGGGGAATATGGGAAAATTCTAGTTTGAGTTATTATAGTTTGGTTTATGTTATTTTATATGGAACTATGATTTTTAAATTTTGATGTTAACATCTGATAGTTTTAGAGAAGATACTGCTTGGTTTTTTTTGTTTTTTTTTCAGAACACCACAAGGTTCTGAAGGGATCTGGGCCCAAAGTATGGAGGAAAATGGACGAGGGATCTGAACAAGGACATTATTTATGAGAAGTGAACTATCCCGGGCCACAACACCATGGACACTACATTAAGAACGGAGAAGTCCACAGGAGGGTCCAATGGGGCAACTAGCCTTTCATTTTTAGAGATTTTCAAATGCATTTGCTTATGTTAACCATTACCAAATCTATATCCTCCTCCATTTCTTTTGTGATTGGCCTAGAGTACTGTAAAGTCTAGGGGGCAGTAGGGATCGTGAGAAGAGTTTTCCTGTCTAGATTGTTTGAAGGATATTATAAAAGAAGAAAGTCTGCCTGACAGGTTTTTCGTTCTCACACTTCATAAATTTGTCTAACTGCTAAGGTTATGCTGTAGCAAGCCTTATAGGAGGAATTAACATTCTTGATATGATTAGAAATATTTCGGTGTAGTGTCTGAAGCGTCTTTGATATTCATGACTGAGTGAATCCCAGACGTGATTGTCCCCTATATCTGTTTTGGGACCAGCAGGGGTTGACGTCAACAATGAAATGTTCCTGATGTTTAGAACTTACTATGTTCTACCATTTGTCATGTACCTCTGTTCTGAGATCAGCAGGATATTACCCCACTCATGTTGGGGTTTGTGTGAAGTTGTAAGGGAACAAAACATTTAAAGGGAGACCAAATGTTTAGGGTAAACCAGGGGCGCAGCTAACCAGTGTCAAGAGAGTATGCAGAAACAATTTTGCCCCCCCCTCGGAAAAAAAAAAAAAAAGTAAATAAGATGTCCTGATATCATCATTAATGGTCTTTAAACAGTATGCTATGGTTTATTAAATCAATAATAATATTAATAAATAATAAACAGCTACACATCTACGTTATCACTATCGCAAGTGTAAGCATCTGCATTATTGTGGATGCTACCTTGTTTTGCAGTTGCAGTTGTCATGGGCTTTAACCAAAATCTAAGTAGCTACCAGCAACGTTACTTTGCATGCACGTTAGCTGTAAACTCCACTTCAGTTGTTAGAAGAAATAGTTCCTTTCAGAACTAGCTCGTATGTTAACATGAATATTTAAAGCCTTCCATTTGGTGGTGAATCAAATGATGATTCCATAGTACACCAGGGTTGTTGCATTAGCTATGATTCAAGATTTTTATAATTTATTAATTTAGTAACATTGGCTATGCATATTCAAAGCTATCCATAAACCCTGGCTGACCAGCATGCTAGTAAGTTTGTTAATATTCGCACACCTTCCCGAGGTCTCAGGTTAACCTATTTGTTGCTCTTGTCGATCCATTTGCTTAATTGTCATCACATTCCCTCCCTCCATCTCCTTCCCCCCTTTCTCTTCCGATTTTGCGCCCCTGACAGCTTTTTAGCTTTATCATCTTGGATGTAACCTGTAACATTCAGGGCTGTACGCTTGGCTTTTTCAGTAGGAGCACACATGCTCCCAAATGAAAAAATTTAGGAGCACAGAAAAAATTTAGGAGTACTATGAATTTTCTTGAATAGCATGATTTTATTATTAACATTAAAACAACGTACACACACACATGCATTGTAATGCATCATTGGGCCTATTGGGTATTTAGACACAGAGAACATCCCTGTCCCACTGCTTTTTGTAATCCAGTCCCTGGCACACTTGACTAAGCTCATCCAGCGGACCACACTGTGGATTCCTATTCTCCTGTTTAATAGTTGGGGTGTAACAGTACAGAAAAATTTCGGTTTGGTACAGGGGTCTTTGATTTGATACATTTTCACATGACATTTCTTTAAAATATTATTCAGTCATTTGTGCCGTAACAGGCCCCCCCATGCACTTTTGTCTTTTGAATGTTTGTTTATGATAATAATTGTAATTTACTGAGTGTCTGTGAATGCCTCACAGTCTTTCCTGAGGTGCTGTGAACACCTCACAATAACACCGCAGCAAAAGCAGGTGAAGGAGAAGAGGAGCAGGTTCACTGGATTTCGCCAACTTAAGTTAAAAAATAAAACCCTTCTTGCTGTAAAGGAACATGTGGAGTGTTTTGTGCCACAAAGTGACAACATACTGAAAAAGAAAGTTAAACTTAACATGTTCCGGACGTCCGACCTGACTTCTGTGCCTCTATTCTACATCCTGTTGTCATGTTTTCTTTTTTCCATTGGTGAGAATTCACCTCTACTGAATGTAAACAGAGGAAACCCTGCACATGGGTTCTGCTTGTGTCCACCTGCTTCCAGAGTGTTTGCGTTCTCACCACCTCTCCGTCACCTTTGAAGCATTTTAAAGAAAAGTCAAATGGACATGTTGCTTAAATCAAGCTTGATATATTTTAGGAACAAAATGCGAATGAAAGGGATGAAATCTGTAGGCTACTTGCACGGGTGCTCCCTTTTTACTTTTTCTACTCGCACCAATCTATTTTAAGGCGCATATGCGAGTGAAACGCTTTCACTGTACAGGCCTGATGTTACTTGCTCAGGGCGCTCCTACTTCTTCTATGTCCAAATTCTGTGATGGAATCTATGTGAAAGGGCGCCCTCCTCAAGTAGACAAGTTACTCCTCTAAAAATGTCGCATATGCCTCTGGAAATGCAAATATTATTTCAAAACAAACAGCGGATAAATAAATGAAATATATTTATTTATTTATTTTTTACCATTGTTTTGGCTCCCCCCCTGGTCTGGCGCCCCTAAGCAAAGCATATAGTGCATACCCACTTTTTGCATCACTGGGGTAAACAACAGAGGGATAAAAGCGTAGGTTACACTTGGATCAGGGACTTCATTTTGGCTGAGAGTTCACCAGGCATACCATGGTGCCTGTTTGATGCCGTACTTTTTAAAATAAATCTTTTTATAAAATTAACACTGTGTCAGCGAAGCCTTCTTCATCATCATCTCATCATCATTCTCCGATTATATTTCACTATATCATCCACTTGTGAGCACAATGAACTCATTTCCAGGCTATGAAATGAAAACGGTACAAATGCCATTTTTGTGCGTTTCATGCGAAGAGAACCTGTTTTGGGCACTTTGAATCAAGAGTAAGTTTTCTTGTTAGTAGACCCAGATAAGCAGAAGATGATGAGTACAAGCTATAAGGTACAGAAAATTTTTATTGAATTGAATTGTAGAATTGTTTTGCAGTTTCTGAACACTACCTGAAAAAAGCATTGGTCTTAACTTGTTTTCCAGTTGTCATTTTGTGCACTTTATTTAAAAAAAAATTTATTCCAGACATTACAATGTATGAGGAAAAATTGTTTTGTTACTGTTCCATTGTTTCTGAAAAAAAAACAACCTTATTTTGATGATAAAGTATTTTCTATTTACTTATAAACTTTGCCACAATTTTAACTGGTTTTAACTATTTAATAATAAAAGAAAAAAACATCGCAAAACACTTAAAGACATGTCAATTAATTGAGATTTAGCATTTCGATGATGCATCCACCTTAATTACTGAAACGTATCGTATTGGTGATACAGGCCCTGTATTTACTTGGTATTAAATCGATACAAAAATATGCAGTATTGCACACCACTGTTGGAAGACAACATCCTCATGTCACCAATTTGTTTCCTTTGTGGTTGCTGCCAGGAATTGATAAGCTTTTTAGGGAGAGATGTGCAGGCCAAACAGAACATCTAAGGGGTGCCCCTTATCCAACCCCGCTCCATTCTGCAGTCTGCAGGGAGGGCCTTCTCCTCTGATTGAGGTATGTTGTTCATGTGATTGGTTGATGTTGAAAACGTGAATTTGTTTCAGTGTGGAAATACATACAACGGTTTCAAACCATCTTCACATGTAACTATATTTTTCCTTCATTGCTTTTAATTGTAGCTCAAAAAATGGGTAGGCTACACATGGAAAAAAATAATTTACATCAAATTTGATCATGGACACTGTTCCAAAGACCTGGCAGCATTTCAGCACAATAGACTATGCTACCCACTTAAGGTCCTTCCTCCAACATGGGCTACATTAGGCTACATTTTAACACTTAGAAAACCATAATAATAATAATAATAATTATAATAACCATCTTCATCATTAGGCATCTGAATAGCCCCCTTTGGGAGCACACAGGAGGCTCATGATGAGGTGAGGGGGTGTTTGTTCAAAAAAAGGTGGAGAACCACTGTTCTCAGATGTTCTTTTTATACCCAGCCATGTTAGTGACCAATTGACAACTCACTAAATTATTTTATATTATGTTCCTCCAGCTGTTTCATTTTAGTACACTCTACATTTCCAGCCTTTTTAAAGTTTCAAAGTTAAATTTCTTTGTTATCCACATAGGGAAATTCAGTCTGCATTTTACCCACCCTAATACACACACAGTACCTAAAATTTGCATTGGCACAAGTTAGAAGCAATGAGATGTCAGTGCAAGTGTTTGGGGACCAATTTCCAACTTTACACTGTACATTATTCGTAAAAATCACATTAGACGTTCTGACCATGAGTTGAAACCTTTCTCAAACTCATCCTGAAATCCTGGAGTTTATGAATTAATTTTATTAAAGTGTCATTCAATTGAGTTGGTTCCATGTGCATATATAAAGAGGACAGGGGGATCATATTAAGTGATAAAGGGTGATCTGAAGGAAAATTAGTACCTAAAAGCAAACAGTTATCCAATTATATTTTTAATTTATTTAATTGTCATCTGGTGCCTGAATCTGTGTCATTTCTACCATAAACTGATCCAGAAAAACTGGTGCCCAAAACCCTCCAACATACAGGAAAATGAAGCATTTAACAAATAAAGAGGAAAAGCACAGGGTGTTCCAGGCACTGCGGGAGTCACTGGAGTTCAGTCAGCAACAGGTGAAGCCCTTATCAGAGGAAAACGCCACACTCAGAGAGGAGGTGAAGTCCCTTATGGAGGGAATGAGCCGGCTCTCTGACAAGCAAAAAAACCCCCAGGAGACGATTCTGGATTTGCAGGCACGCAGCATGAGGGACAACCTGGTATTTGCCGGAATACCAGAAGAAGAAAAAGAAGACCCCGAAGCAACGGTGAAGAACTTCATAAAGATCTACCTGAAGCTACCGGAGGAGACGGTGCATAACTTCACCTTCGACCGCGTCCACCGTTTAGGAGGGAAAAGAGCCGACGCTTCCAGCCCAGGCTGATTGTGGCTAAGTTCACCAGCTACAAGCAAAAGGAGCAGGTGAAGTCCCAGGGCCGAGAGCTGAAGGGGAAGGACTTCAGCATTAACGGCCAATTTCCAAAGGAGATCTTGGACCAACGCCATGTTCATTTTCCCATCCGACCTAAGTCCATCTAGGACGAACACCGTGCCATAGTAGTAGTGGATAAATTGTTTATCAATGGTCAGTTATACCGGGACCCGAAAATTACGCCGTTGCTCTATTAATTTTACTGCTCAGGTAATATAAACATATATTACCAGATTCAAACAAGGTACATAACATCAATGCCAATTGTAAACGAATGACATGTCACTAATTCACTGCCTGTCTCTCACTATCTATACAGTGCATATATTTAAAGCATGTGGGAATAAAACAGATCTGCAAGCATCAGGTAGCACTAAAACCGGAAATTTTTATTTGCAACATTAAATAAATTTGGGTTTGGATCATCTTTTATTGATTGGATTAGAATATTGTACAACATTCCACACGTATGTGTGAGGACTAATGATCAGACTTCTCCAAGCTTCCGTCAGCACAGAGGCACCAGACAAGGCTGTCCACTGTCTCCTTCACTCTTTGCCATCTTTATTGAACCCTTAGCCGCTGCCATTTGACAAAAGCAAGAAATAAAAGCAATCCATACTAAAAATATAGATCATAAAATAAGTCTTTACGCTGATGATGTATTACTTTTTCTTAAGAACTCAAAAACATCTCTCTCTCTCAGATAATTACACATATAAATAAATACTCATCATTATTAGATTACTCCATTAACTGGTCTAAGACCACCGCGCTGCCTATTAACTGTCAGGTTCAGGGTCCAATGTCCCAATACAATTAGAATATATCAGGTATTTAGGCGTAAACATTTCACCCAGTGTAATTCCCTCTCAAGTTGAAATCACGAAACCAAGTTGTTCTTTTCATTAAGGGCTTTTAATGACACAAAAGGCTTGATAGTGTGCTGATGCCGTGAGAACTGATAAAACATACAGAAAGAAATGCAAACAAAAACATATTATTCGACATAGAAACAAAGGCAA
>JAPTYQ010021400.1:0-11921 GCA_029814465.1 Ostorhinchus cyanosoma
GTTTACAGACCTGGAGCATCAAAAAGCTCGACTTCGGTTGCACTAAAATTTCTGCCGTCTCCGGTACAAGCTTTTCTTGGGTAGATCGAGCAATAGAATAGCATGTTGAAAATGACCGAAGTTCCCCTTTAATACTGAACTGCCTGGAGGAGAAACGGTTTTAGTGAAAGTCTGGAAAAATAAACAAAGTTTTAAATGAATTGTTTACAAAGGCAAATTTGATAAAGAAAGTGATACGTTTTGTGCCCAGCGCTTAGATCTATCCAATGAATCAATCAAAATTGAAATCTGTTAAGAAGTGAGGAAGGAGATAAGATTTTCGTGAATTGTGGACGGACGATGGACGGACAGACAGACGGACGAGCGCGCGCAATGGCAATACCTCATCTGCCGGCCCGGATGAGCTAAAAATGGTAAAGAAATTACAATAATTACATTTTTTCCATAGTGGATCATAACCAAGTTGCAAACAGAGCTTCAAAATGCAAAAAGAAGAAACTGGTGCAAGAGACAAATAGAAGACAGTTGGCACTTGGTTGAAAACTGCAATTTAAGTCAAACAGGCTGATCATCAGTTAAAAACCATAGCCTTAAAAAGGCAAAATTTGCACAAAATTCTGGTTTTTTGTAATTGTCTGTCAGGCATTCACACTGTCATGACCTCCTGATGGTAAAGGCAAAAAGGCTTTCTGCCTTTGGACATGGCAGGATTGATGAGATGTTCAAGCAAGACATCTCACAATGCACCATCACTGCCAAGTTCAGACGTAACCCACCTGGAGGCTCTAATAGGCTGTCCATGAAGACACAGGCAAGGTAAGGCAAGACAAATTTATTTATATAGCATTATTCATACTCAAGGCAATTTAAAGTGCTTTACACAAGCCAGTCCTCTACCCAAATTTAATAGCCCACTTTCTTCCTTTTGTCTCTTGCTCCAGTCTTTTCCTTTTTGCATTTTGAAGCTCTATTTACAACCTGGTTATGACTGTTACAAAATGTGAACTCTTGTAATTTTTCCCCCAGTCTTCAGATTTTGTTCAGGTGTGTAGAAAGCTGAACAGAGACTGAACGGGACTTTTTCCAGTTTCTTTTTCTATTAAGATGTAATTCTATACAAAACATTGATGTTTTTTTTTTTCAGAATATAGTTGTTTAAAATCAAAATCCATGTTTGATTTATTAAGAGAATGCCTGCTTGAAAATTTGCTCAAAATTTATTGGTGAATAAGGTTCGACTTTCTAAAAATTTCACAACATAATGACATAGAGCATTCGTTTGATGGACAGTAGTACAATGGTTAGCACTAGAGCCATACCAATATGGGATTTTTGGGGCCGATACCAATACTGATATCGGGGGCTTAAAAAAAAGCCGATAACCGATATATTGGCTGATATATGAAATAAGAACATTGATCTACACAGGACATAATAGTCCTATATTAGATAATTGTGGAGATGTGGATTAACAGTTGCATAAATCTTTATCTCACAAAGATAATTGACACAACTTGAAGACGCTGTATAATATTCTAATATCAGACTAGTATGTGACCCATGCATGGAACCACAGGTTATAGATGTGGTAGTTTTTCTGCTGATAGAGCAGACTTTAGAAAAAGATGTGTCTATATTTTATAAGTAGTGACATAAAAATTATTTGGTAAATAATTTTTTTAAATGTAAGCAACACCTAACTTTAATGAGTCCAGCTACAAAGCAAACTATGGAATCATAAAAATAATTAGTGTAAATATATGACTGACCACAAAATTATGTTTTCACTCAAAAATATTGATTTGCCTGCCCATGGCACTACAACTTTCCATGTGGACTAAGGACTAAACTGAGCATGTGCAGAGTAAATTAGGTGAGCCCAAAGTCGTTCCTGATTGGAGAAATTGCAAGTGTTACAACTGACCAGTGTTACAACTGTCCCCGGTCTCCCCTACACTATTAACACACAGGCGTGCCTGCAGAATGAAACTGTGAGGCAGATAGGAAGTGTACGGACGTGGGTGTGTGTGTAGGGTGAGTAGTCGAGGGGGACGGACGTTAGGACCGAGGGGATAAGCGGTCCATTCGTGTCGGAGTGTTCATGGGGGGGTTCGGAGCAGAGGATAAACCGGTCCATCCTTGTTGGAGGGTGCACTGGGGGGTAGCTGTCTGTGATTTTTGTATGTGGGTGAGGGGGGTCGGCGCGGGGGACCACCGGTCCATCCTTGTTGAACCTTGTTGAATCCTGTGATTGTGTGCGCGCGCATGTGTGTATGTGTGTGTGGCGAGTGATACGTAGCATGATTGTCAGAGCAGAAGTGAAAGTGAAACTGACAGGTTTTACTATTCCTCTATCTCTCCAGCCAGCACAAACATGCATGCACAGGGGCAGTGAGCGGCAGAAGCTCCGCGACAAAAAAAAAGTTGATAAATCGGCTACATATTGGCCAATGTCGATTAATCGGCAAGACCCTATAATCAGCTCTAGTTAGCACTCCCAAGTCAAAGCAAGGCGGTTCACATTTTGACTCCCAGCTGGACTTGGACCCCAGAAACCTACAGTGGCAGCCCACTGCTCACTGTATATGTACAAGGAAGGAGTTGAATACAGAAGTTGAATTTCTCCACAGGGACGATAGAAGTGAATTTTACATACGTACTGATGCAGTGGCAGTTCTGGAATGACCAACATGAACTGAATGGTTTCAAATCATGTTTTAGTATTGCATCAGCTTGCTTGGAACTCTGACAAAGGTGGTACTAAAAATAGTACCTGAGGGTAAGTAAAAAGGCTGTGCTGTGCTGTGTTGAGGTGAGTTGAGCTGGGATACAGATAAGGCCATGCTCAAATCGCCTTGGTGTTCAGTTCAGATTAATTGCTCAGGAGCAGTGTTGAACAAATTACTTCTAAAAAGTAATTAGTTACACTTACTAGTTACTTTCCCAAAAAAGTAATTGAATTTGTAACTGAATTACTCCTTCATAAATGTAACTAGTTACCAGGGAAAGTAATTATGGCATTACTTTTTTGAAAAGCCTTCAAATATGTAAACAAAACAAAACACTGACTTTTTTGAGCATGTTTCATGGGCCAGTTGCAAGGAGTAGAACAACGGGGTACTTTATTTAAATTAATATTTATTGGAGTGTGAGCAAAATTAAAGACATCCCTGGAATAATGTTGAGGACCAGTGATCTAACTTTTGCATCTTTAAGTAACTTCTCTGATATTACAGAATACGCCTTCAGATGGAACTGATGTTCCCACTTAACAGTGCTTCTATACTATGACTTTGGTGAGGCTGAGGTCCACCGGGGCCTGGCTGTTCCACCACATAAGGGGATCTGCGTTTATAGGAAGACACTCCTCCAGTTAATCCCGCACCTCCACTTTTTTCAGTTGCTACTGATACAGCGGTAAATGTATTAGGGCCAGTCAGTCCGACTGACTGATAACTCTTCTCCTAAGTTAGCTGTGCATAAAGTTGCATTCAAGTGAATGGGGTGTGCAGCGGACAACTCAAACTCGGAGATGTCAGTCGTTCACATGAAGGCAGCGTGGACACCTCAGACTCATGGGCATACAGGTGAAGCATGAAGCCAGTGTGGGCAATTTGAGTATAAGAACAGATCGCAAACGAACAGCTTTCCACGACTCTTATTGTTCACTTAAAAGAGCCGTTCAAAAGACTCAAGTCGTCCAGGAACGTCACACCTCTAGTGCCTGGCTGAGCAAGCCATGACAGGTAACTGCTGTTAGATATCAGTGCAACGTAACGCGCCACATTTCACTGCTGGTAACAGTAAAGGCGTTGTAGTGTTTAAAATAGTAATTAATTAGATTACCCGTTGCTGTAAAACAATAACGGTGTTCATAACATCATTATTTTCAACACTATTATTCTCAACACTGCTCGGGACTGATTTATTTCATTTAATTTGGCTGTTCACATTCAAAAAAGAAAAAAGAAAGAAAAAGAGTTGCAAATATGAGATCCCAGTACATACAAGGGCAGTGGTTTTAGAAGTGTTCAGATCATATCCAGTAGCAAAAGTACTAACACAAACATACTCCAAATAGAACTTGTGCAATGCTAAGTGTTTTCCCATTATGGATATTTATATCCCCAAATGGAGTGTCAAGGATATTATGGTTTTGGTCCGACTGCCGCCCCCAGCCCGGCCAGATATCCTTCATGTTAACTTGAAAGATATTCGGTTTAGAAATGTCATGTTTTCCATATCAATGAATATCATGGAAAGGAAGAACTGATTCAATTTTGGACGAATTACCATTTCTAGATTGCCCACAAGGAGCCGCTTAAAAGTTTAAAATTACTAAACACTCTTTTGTTCATATTTCTGGAACTATTTGTCTGATTGACTTCAAATCAAGTGCAAATGAAAGGTCATGCCCTGGGGATGGCTCAAATCATGACATCATTAAGGATTGGGGGCGTTCGGGCATATACCCTTAGCCATACTTGTGATGTCGTACAAATGACAACAATCTCACATGTCTGGGCTATGGGGTAGGGTAGCAAGACGACAGCCTTACCTTTTGAGGAAAAGTACCCAAGCCTGGCTGCATTTTTTAAAAACACATTTTCAATTTCTGAACTCTGAAACCGGAGTCTGATCAAACATCTGTGGGGTGATCTGAAGAGGACTGTGCAGAGGAGATGTCCTCGCAGTCAGACAGATTTGGAGCATTTTTATAAAGAAGAATGGGCAAATATGGTCACATCAAGGTGTGCCGCACTGATAGGCTCCTACCCAAAAAGACTGAGTGCAGTAATAAAAGCCAAAGGCGCTGCAACAAAGACTTAGCTTAAGGGTGTGAATATTTATGCAACCAGGTTATTGTGAGCTTTTTATTTTTCCACTTAAAAGATTTCAGTTTGTTTTTTTATTTGAGTTGTACAGGTTATAGGTCTCATTAATGGAGGAAATAGTTTTGAAATGATTTATCTTGCTCTCACATTTTACATCACAAAAACCTATTTTACAAAAAAAAAGACTTTTTATATCTACTGTATGTTTAACAGGAAAAAAGTTGCTATGTCTAATTCCTCTTAGTGTGTGCTGGATGTATATCTGGCCAAAAGTGTGAGCGGGAAACTGAACAGATGATGGATTACCTTTTAAATTTTCTTTTGGAAGTGCTTGGTCTCTTATTTATAGTTCTGGTCTGATGCCGATTTATGACTTTAGATGTGATTGAAGACAACACCACAGGACACTGAGGCCCCTTATTGGATTATGAAGTAAAGGAATATTCCACTGTTGTCCTGTTTCAGAACAATTTATGTAGATCGTCTGGAGCAGATGGGTCTTAGATGTCAGAGTAACAAATGGCTAACTTTCAATTAACTTTATCACTCCCTCCTCTCAACATAAGGTCTTTTTGTTGGGGAAAGACATCTGTGGGTTGGTTTTGACTAAATGTGTGGCTTATTTAATTATGCATGGCATTTCAGGGTGTTCAGAATTACAAACTGTTGAGACACTGTCCAAAAATTAACTTAAACATTTCTAGTTGTTGTGATGTTAGTTTGGCTATTCCAGAAATAGCAACAAATAATTAACAGCAAATCATTTACAATTTGTGATAAATTACCTTTAATGCTCGTACCATTTTATGTTTGCATGATTAGTGCTATAACATAGGCTATTAAAAACAGTATTTTTGGTTTTTGGAGCTGAAATCCTACTCTACTACACTAAACACATTATGGCTTCACCCACGGTGTAAATATCTTTTATACATCTGTTAGTCCGGAAGGTGTTCTCACAGCACATCTGGGAATTACCACTAATGTATGTGTCATGTGTTTGATTTATTACACAAAATGCAATCATATGAGGGCACAGGAAAACATTTGAAATCCTGGCCTGTACAGCTGCAGTTAACAGTTGCTTTTTCTGTTGATTCATTGGTTGACTATTTTCTTGATTAATTCCATAAAGTGAGAGAAAATGGTGATCACAGTGATATCCTCAAATGCCCTGCTTTGGTTTTAAAACCCAGTGATGTATTCTAGGGATGCAACAGTACAGGAGGCTTTCCCCCAGAAATCGCGCTAAGCCTGGTGGTGGTGGGGGCGCGTTGCACACACTGTGATTGTACGTCGGAGCGGGGGGGATCCTTGCTAACGAGCCCGACACGCTCCCTCTTCAACAGGGGCTCGCGGGACGGAGCTGGTCGAGCTTCCGCGGCAGCGGTACCGGAGTCTGTTACTCGCGGTTTATTTACCCAGCACTACTTGTAACGAGTAGAAATGTCTTTAAAATTAATAAACTGACGCTTAGCCTGGCGGGGGGGTAGGTAAAGCCTGGCGGGCCACCAGGCTTATAATGCACTGGGGGAAACCCTGGTACCGGTTATCCACGGTTCGGTACGTATTGCACTTCTTGAGTCACGGTTCATTGTACAGTTCAGATGCAGAGCCCGGCTGTGTGCTGAAACATAACTGGGAGCTGATGGGAGCCTTAAGGGTCATTTATGCTTGCTTTACATACGTAAATAGGTACATCCATTTCTAACATGATCATGCATCACTGCCTTCATACTTCCATGCATCCGGTACTTAGAATGAGCGTTTCTCAAGCAATCCATCAGCGGGCGCCGTTCTTAATTACCATACTGGCTGAATACCACGAAAAAAAGTAAAGTCTTTCAAGAAGAAGAACATAAAAGTCAATAATGGCAACGACAGAGGAGGTTTTACTAATGTGGATACAAATGTTAATATTGAGATGGGTAGTTGTCATAAATATGCCTATAGTTTTTCACTCACTCCCATAGTTAGTCTTTGAAAAGTTACAATATGTATGGCAATTATTCTGTTCAAATCTCAACACTGCCTCTACGGTTCACGGTGATACTGCTCCATATCCTCCGTCTAGGTATGGATCTGTAAGCTCCCAGAAAATGGACAGAATTAAGTATGCAATATACACAGCGGACAGACAGAACACTCCATCCATATCCATCTTCGTCTTCAATGTAGAGTATGGGTGTAATGGTGCACTCGTTTGTACCGAACCGTTTTGGTTCAGAGCAATACGGCGATGTAAAGAATGAATATATGCAGCCTATGTGAAGAACGCAAACACCCCTAATATATTCTGTCAGATCTATTTTTGTGTTCACATTGACATAAATCAAATGAATATTAGAGCTAAAACAATTAACTTAATAGAGAATAGAGAAAATAGTCAAAATTAACCAAAAATGAAGAAAAATCTTACAAAATAAGGATTCAAATGGACAGAAAGCAACAAAAATTTAACATAACAAGTGGTACATGGCACAACAAACCCTGGGTCTTGCACATATTTTGCCTATTATAAGTACATGGGAAGATTTTTTTTAAATCATAAAAAATTTGAACTTTGTCCTACCTTTCCCAAAATGAAATCACATATATTCTGGGTCACTGGCAATCTATAAATCCAATTTGATACGAATTGAACCAATAGCTTTGCTAGTAAAGTATTAAGAAAAAAACAAACCAAAAACAACATCCCTTGTTTCCTCCTCAGGGGGCAGGGTAATTATCAAAATAATTAATGAAATGAACACAGTGCATGTGTGGGTTTGGCTTCAATATGCAACATATAAAGATGGCGGCGCGTACGGAAGCAGTGGCTCGAGGCTCCCAGCTACTTTGCACCATTTTGTGCTCTTTTTGTCTTGTTTGTCTCCTTTTCTCACAACCCTGCGACAGTTACACCCGTGAAGAACTTCCACAAATCGGAAATGAAGCGAAAATGGACATTACAAGTGCCTTCGCCCGGACACACAACATCCCACCGGGGCTAGCGAGACCGCCGGGTGCTACTTGGATTGTTGTCGGGTACTGGAGGCGTCGTCGTCGTAGAGAGAGAAAGCAGAAACGAGGATGCCGGGCGGGGTCTGCTAGCTAAGGAAACAACCTTACAAACCTCCATTACCTTCTATCCTCCTCGTCAACGCCAGATCCCTTAACAACAAGATGGATGAGCTGCAGTCACAGATCGCATACAACCGCCTGATCCGTGATTGTTGTCTGTTGATTGTGAGTGAATCCTGGCTACACCCGCAAATCCCGGACGCTACAGTAGAGTTAGCTAGCCGCACCATTCACCACCATGACCGGACCGAGGCCTCCGGTAAGACCAGGGGAGGGGGACTCTGTGTTTATGTGCTGAATGACTGGTGGTCGGACAGCAGAATAATCGACACCTTCTGCTCACAGGACCTGGAGGCCGTGTCCATCCAATGCCGACCCTTTTATCTACCAAGGGAGCTAACGGTACCTATCGTGACTGCTGTTTACATCCATCTGGATGCTAACATTAGCGCGGCACTCGGTCAGCTCCAGCTGATGATAACAAAGCAGCAGAAGGCTCATTCGGACGGCGTTCACATCATCGCCGGTGATTTCAACCAGTTCAGAGTAGCAGTCTGTTCTCCCCAATTTCCACCAGCACGTTAAATGTGCAACAAGGGGGGAAAACTCACTTGATCATGTTTACACGAACATCAAGCATGCCTACAGAGCACCCCCCCTCCACCTTGGACAATCAGACCACTTTCCACTGTTCCTCTTCCCTGCCTACACCCCCCCCTGCAGAGGCAAACAAAACCAGCCTGTCTGACCATCAAATCCTGGCCTGGAAATGCTCTCGCTCAGTTGCAGGACTGCTTTCCCTGCACGAACTGGAGCATGTTTGAAGATCAAGACCTGTACACATACACATACACATACACAGAGTCCGTTCTCTTCTATGTTAAGTGTTGTGTAGAGGGGGTCACAGAGGAAAAACACATCCGGGTCTTTCCAAACACAAAGCCCTGGATGACAAGGGAAGTCCAGAGTCTGGTTAGACCTCGAAACTCAGCCTTCAGGTCAGGGAACAGAGCTCTTTATAACACCACCAGAGCTGACCTGAGGAGGGGAATTAGGCAGGCTAAGAACTTATACAAGAGGAAGGTGGAGGGATACTTCCAGGACACAGTGTGAGTGGGACTTGCCTGGAAAAACAAGGCCCTATTGTTTTTCGTTTGTTTTGATATTATTATTGTTATTAATAATATTATTATTATTATAATACCACCTCCACTTTCAACTGGATTTTGACCCCTAAACATGCTCAAAAACTCACCAAATTTGGCGCACATGTCAGGTCTGGTGAAAAATTTGATAAAATGTAAAAATTAACCCCATCGGTGAAATGGCCCTAGTGGCCAACAGGAATGTCGTAAAGACATGGAACCAATGCCAAAATATTTGTCACATCGAGCACTACCAATGGTATAGGGGAACAGATGACCCATCTTCCTCAGGAAGTTGGTAATTTGCCATTCAAAATTAAACTTTTTAAACGATTTTGTACAACACCATTTGTTGTATTGGCTTCTAAACAGCACCAAAAGATAGAGTAAACCCTTCTCAAAAAGTTGTACATAACTCTGTGATAACTGCCTTAATTTTTTTTTTTATAAGCCTGGACAGTTGCGAAGTCTGGTGCAAATTTTTCACTTCGGATTTTTTGCCCACATATTATTTATCGCTACGTTCACAGGACACACCACAACTCTCACGTGCAAAAATGTTTGAGATGGGGTGTAAGGTTATGGATTTATTCAAATTAGTTTATTTTTCATCTTTTTCCACTTTAAACTGCTTTTGACCCCCTGATCATGCTGCAAAACTCACCAAATTTGGCATATATATGGATGACAACCAGTTTGATAAAATATCAAAATGAACCCCGTAAGTGCCAAAATGGCCTCTGTAGCGCCACCTACAAACACAAAAATGACCCTAGTGGCCAATAGGAATGTCACACAGAAATGAAACAAACCCAAAAATGTTGGTCTCACTGAGCCAGACAAATCATCCACTGACACTCCAACAGGAAGTTGGCTATTTGTCTTTAAATGTAACTCCACATTCCTGCGATTACTGCTTATTAATTTGACTGTTTTTTCCACATACATCGGTTTGTTCACAGGAGTCTGCAGAAGCCAAATGCAAAAGAATTTCTGGGATAGGACCTACGGTTATGGAATAATTTCAGTTTTGGTGAAAAGTACTTTTACTTTCAGTTTTAAGATTGAAAAATTCACGTCTACATTAAAACCCCTACTTTTGAGCCAGCATCTGTCTGCCTGTGATGGAGGAGTGGTTAGAGCATGGGACTGTCACACAGAGGACAAGGGTTCAAGTCCCTGAATTGGTTGACTATTACCTTTACATTCATGAACAGAGTTTTGCTTCATTAGAGGTACGTAATAATTTGCACACAGAGGAAAGAGTACACACAATGCATTTTTTCAAAATAAAAGCCTTAATAAAATTAATAAATAATGAGTATTAAATAACTTCTTTTCATTTTTATGACCAAACACTCAACTGTTTGTACAATTTTAGTTCATTAAAAATTATCCTTTCTCACAGGCACACACCAGGTTTTTCAAAATAAAAGCACTAAATGTGGTATATCATGAGTTTTATGCGGAATTATTCATACAATTTAAATTCATTTGTCAAACTGAATCTCTCTCTTGCGCACGCACGCACGCACACACACACAGAGTAGGCTTTTTCGAAATAAAAGCATCATTAAAAGGTGATGCTGGTTTCAGTAACGGTTACGTTGAAGACACAGATACAGATGGAGTGTATTGTTCATCCTCTGTGTACATTCCGTACGTAATTCTGCCCATTTTCTGGCAGCTAGCGGATGTGTGCCCAGAGCAATATAAAGATCATCATCTTATATTATAAGGGTCTCTGCGTACCCTGACAGAGAAGCAGTATCACCTGGAACCGTGGAGGCAGTGGATCTTTTTAAAGAGCAACTGTGTGCGTTAGAGAAAAACTACTGATGTATTTATAACTACCCTCATCCATATCAATATCAACATTAGCATCCATATTAGTATTACCTCCTCTGTCGTCACCATGTTAGTTTTTACTCTCTTCTTCTTCTCAAAAACGTTACTCTTCTTCGTGGTATTTGGAAGGTATAGTTAACTAAAAGCAGTGCCCTCTGGTGGATTGATTGAGAAACGCTCATTCCAATGCATTAAATGTCAGTAGCAGTACTTACAGTCAGACTAATGACAATGGCAATAAAGCACATTTTCAAAAGTAACTCAGAACTGTAATGGTATTATTAAGTACTATGAGTACTCGGTATCAGCAAATAATCAAATGTAAGTACTTGTACTCTGTCTGTGAAAAAGTGGTAATGGTACATCTCTAACAATCAGTTTATAAAAGCCAAGTGGCCTCTGTGTGTGTGTGTGTGTGTGTGTGCGTGCGTGCGTGCGTGCGTGCGTGTGTGTCTGGATTCACACAAAATCCAGAAAGAACCGACTGCTGACATTTTGGCATACATGTATTTTTGGTCAAGGAACAGATTAGCGAAAACTGCAAGCTGATTGGACCGACATTCTGGAAGATAGCAATTTTGGAATACAATAGCCTTACAATCATGTTGCTATACCCAGAACGCTTTGGCAGTGACTGCTGGACAAATGTGGTACAGCACACATGAATACACAGCATAAAAACTCCCACATCTAGAACCCTTGGATCCCCACGGGTCAATGCGGTAGCTTAATTTAATTATTCTATTCCTTGTTGTTGGCTCTGTCTTTGAGTTTAATTTGCCCTTATCAGTCTGAATAATAACTGATGATAAATAATGTTGTGCAGGCTGCAACAGAACCTGTTATAACATCCCTTATTAAAGTAGGCAGTGATATGAGAAGTTAGAGTGAAATTAAATGATGTCCATGACCATAAGGAGAGAGTAAACACACATTCAACTGAAACAGACATGATAATCTCAGACACACACACACACACACACACACACACACACACACACACACACACACACACACACACACACACACA
>JAPTYQ010021455.1:0-11916 GCA_029814465.1 Ostorhinchus cyanosoma
GTTCTGGTCTAATCCCTTCCTTTCCCTCCCCAGCCCCTGTGGTAGAGGACTCTGGTCTGGTTCTGGTCTGGTCTGGTCTGGTTCTGGTCTGGTTCTGGTCTAATCCCTTCCTTTCCCTCCCCAGCCCCTGTGGTAGAGGACTCTGGTCTGGTTCTGGTCTGGTCTGGTCTGGTTCTGGTCTGGTTCTGGTCTAATCCCTTCCTTTCCCTCCCCAGCCCCTGTGGTAGAGGACTCTGTCGTGGCCTCTGTGGGTGATGATGTGATCCTCCGCTGCTACTTCGAGGTCTCCAGGATCCAGGCTCCCGAGGACCTCCTGGTGTGGTGGGAACGGAACGGCACCGTGTTCGTAGAGAACAAGGAGGAGGAGGTACGGTTAGTCTACAGCAGACCAGTGAAGCCCACCGCCGCTTCCAGAAAAACCACTGCTCTTGTTCTCACTCATATATTGTTGGGATGCACCGACTTTGTTCGTATCCATTTGTGTCAGAAACATAGAAATCTGCATCATAGACGAGGACAGAACTGTTTTCATCTTTGAAATCTCCATCTCATGACCTTTCAAACTGTTTTATAGAGTTTTATCTCCATAAACTCACTGGTTTGAATCATTTACATGATAAAGATGTGGATGTTCAGGTGTAAATGCAGTCGTCATGTCGTCTGTACGTTGAGTCCGTGCGGTCCAGACGTGGCAGCGTTTGGCTCCTGCTCACATGTCCCACAGGTTCTGGTCATTTCAGTGTCAGTGGCCTGTTTGTAGAAGACCAAATAACTAACCAGAAAAACTGTGATTTCAGCGCAAATGAATCCACAGTCATCATTAATCTGATTAGAAATTTTAACGCAATTCAACAGAACAGTTGTTTACAGTTGTTTTGCTGAAACTGTCGAAGGTGTTGAATAAACGTGTTAATTCCATGTATATTCATAGTTCTGAATATGTTTTGGATATTTTTTTCACATTTTTGGTGGTTTTTATGTCTTTTAGAAGGCTTTTTGAATATGTTTTGGATTTTTCATCGCTGTTTTATGTTTGTTTTGGTGAATTTTAGTGGATTTTAGCTCTTTTTTTTCCTCATTTTTTGTGTTTTTGTGTATTTTTGTGTATTTTGTGGTAAATTTGAGTACAAAAAAACCCTGAGACAGAACAGTCGGCCAACATAAAGTGTTTTACACACTCTGCAAGACGGACTTTTCTTTTCATCTTAAAATACCACATTAACGCCAAGCATACGTTAGTCAGATTCTGCTAGTGCTTCGGCTGAGGCCTCACTCAGCTTGAACAAACACATTAAGTGTATGAATATTCCCTTCTTTCTTGAGTCTGTTTGCTCATGCAAAATGAAACGCAATTAATTTAAATTAAAAATGAATCTTTAATCATGATTAATTGAAATTAATCTGCAGCAACTGTGTGATTAATCTGCAAAAAATTAAATCATTTGACAGCACTATTTTATTTATCTATTTTTAACTTTAGAGAACACATCTGACAAACGGAGAATAAGGGAAAACAAGTCAGACAAAAGAAAGAATAAAATAAATAAAAGGAGCGTAGCACGGTGCCTTTAAGTAATATTGGTGCTGTCAAACAATGTTAATAATGTGGATTAATTTTCTATTAATCATGATTAAATATCATTCATGTTTGATTGATATTAATCGTGTTTCTTTTTGCACGAACAAACAGACTCTTTAAAAAAGTAAATAGATTTGCACTTTACGTGTTTGTTGTAAATGGAGCGACTCATTAGCCTTAGTGCTAACAGAACCCCTGAGGAAATGTGTGCTTGGCGTTAGTGTGGTATTTTATTTTGGAAGTGCTTGGGTGAATATTAAACTTCTTCCTGCAGAGTGTGTCTTATACTGTGTTCCGTTTGGTTCAGTTTGTCTTCATATTTCCATGGTGCTGTTCCATCTTTATGGTCTGGTTCTACTTCCTGTCGCTACTGGACCAACATGTGTGCTAACGCTAACTCTACTGGACAAACTGAACCAAATGTGTTGGAGACGTTCACAGTCATTCAGCTGCAGATGGTTCATGGAGTTCACATTTATAATCAGATTAATCAGGAGGATGGATTCATCTGCGTTAATTTTGACAGCCCTAATTAATATTTAAGGCATATATCAGAAAATGTAAATAGCGTCAATGGTTGTTTGTGTGTATATTTCCTCCATGTGAGGAACAGGTGAAACCTAAAAAACCCAACATGACTGATGGTGTCCTGTGAACCTGCTCATGCTTACTCTAGGGTTATGATGGTCTGTGTGACTTCCAGGTGTCTGTCGGTTCTGACAGCGACTCGGTGGTTTATCTTCCAACGCTAAATGAGTTTAGTGAGCAGACGGACTTCACTGAGACCTTCCACGTCCACATGAGGCCCAAAACAGTGGATGACAGTGGAGAATACCGCTGCTGGTATAAAACCAGGTACCAACATAATGAGAGAAAACGAGACTTGAGTGATTCCACCAGAGGAAAATGTCCCAGATGACAGCAGCAAATACAGAAAGAAAGTCCGAGGGAAGACGGCGTGGATGTGTACATGCATGAAACATGACGTATTCAGAGAAAAACCTATTTCTATACATTTAGATTGACATGTTATTTAATTTACTTACATTATAGTTGCGTGACTTTCTCAGCTCCCACATCTAACAAATTCCACATAAAAGCCCAACTATTCTTCCTTTTTTTTTTTTACCCAATTTAAAATAGTTCTTTATTATTTAAAGTTACTTTGTGCAACTGAGTATGTTCCAAAAACCTCAAGGATTTAGAAGAGATGCACATGACTTACTCTGTTTGCAGAGTGCCTTGTTTTTGGACCCCAGAACATGAATATTCATGAATCAGTGATTGACATCCTGGCCAGCCAATCGTGCGTTTAGTTTGACGTTGCCGGAGCAACTTGCCAGGTTTGCCGTCAACGTGACTCCTGCAAAAGGGTCATCGATGTAGATAACCAGCAAGAATCGCAACAGCTCGTTTTAATGCATGTTTACGGTCACAGGGGGCCCACAACAAACCCACCTCACCATTTTTTGGGAAGTGAAGCCAAACCAGTGAAATAATAACAGAATAATACATGAATAATGTCAACTCCAACCTTTTCTCTATGTTTTAGAGTGAAAAAAAGGAAAACTAAACAATGAAAACGTTTCCATCAACAAACTCCTTTGAAAGAATGTGAATAACCTGAACAAACTGAAAGAATAAGCATCATTTAAACAATATTCTGCTTCCGTTGAATCATTTCCACATGTTCCTTCAAACGTACAGAGCACAGTGGATCAAATACAAATACACTCAACATATCAGGCAGAATATTCTTAAAATTTCACTTCCTTCTCTTAAAACATTTCAAGTTCTTCATATTTGTTCAAATTATTCACATTTTTGGTGAATTTCTACTTTGTTTTAGTGTAAATATGTGAAAATATTTACATCTACAAAGAGAAAAATGTGGGGTTGTGAGTATTTCTAGATTCTGAATGTGGAACCTGAACTAAAATGATTAATATCTTAATATCTATTTTTGCGTTTTACAAATTTATTCCAAGGGCCGGACTGGACCCTTTGGCGGGTCGGGTTTGGCCCCGGGTCACATGTTGGACACCTGTGTTATATAGAGTGAAAAAACTATAATAGTTGGGCTTTAACACTTTGGATTATGTAAAAAAACAGACGTACTTCATCGTATTTAGTGTTTTATTACGACAGCTCAGTTAAATCACCGTGTTTTCAGGGTTTCAGATGATCCCAGACCAGGGATGCCAGGGACCGTCACAGTGACTGTTCTGGAGCCAAACCACGAGGACACAGGTAGGAACGCCGTCCTGAACCGGAACGCACCGTGTTCTGCACATGGAGCGTCTGATGGCATCGTCTGATCTCCCCAGGTTTTGAAACGACCGATCATTTGGAGACGACCGCAGAAACGCCCCAAACCATGACCAATCATTTGGAGACGACCGCAGAAACGCCCCAAACCACGCCCACCCTAACGCCGGTGCTCCTGGACGACCCCACACAGCCCGTGGAAGGTAAATATGATGTAGAGGACGCACATTTGGCAATTTGAGATAAGATTAAGATAAAATAAGGTTAAACAGGACTTTTTAAGCTCCCACATTCCACATCAGCACCTTGTGGAAAAAAAACCCAACAAAAACAGACGTACTTTGTTGTATTTAGTGTTTTTATAAATAACCATATTTTCAGGAGGTCTGATGATCCAGCAATTTAGTACAGCCACTCTGGATGGAAGTATTTAACCCTTTAACCCCCGACGTGTCTGTGCTGAGCGTTCTGAATGGATTTCACCTGCTTTTTTTTAAAATTCCAACTTGAATCAGACGGCGTTCTCTAGAGTAACACTTCAGTAATGCATTTTTCTTGGTGTGAAGGCGTTTGTAACAATGAATGTAGTGGAAGCAGCAGCAGGACGACCCTTCAACATGTTCCACTGTACGACAACATTCATTCATTCATTCATTCATTCATTCAATCATTGTCTGAACCCGCTTTATCCTCACTCGGGTCACAGGGGCGGAGCCTATCCCAGCTCCATAGGGCGAAGGCAGGGTTTCACTCTGGACATGTGACCAGTTCATCACAGGACTGAACATATAGAGACAAACAGTCACTCTCACATTCACACCTATGGGTAATTTAGATGAACCAATGAACCTATCAGTGCATGTGTTTGGAGGGTGGGAGGAGCCAGAGTACCCGGCACGACAACATTTTCTGAAATATTTTTGGTGTGGTTTTAGTCAAACCTGGTATGTAGAAGTCAAATTTGTTATCTGTTTGAAGATTCAACGTGTTTTTTTTGGTCAGAATCACAGTTAGATAATCCAATCCATATGTAGTCAAATACAGTCTACAACTGGACTGTGGCATCTACTTTAGTGTCAGAATAAGCCATATATGACTATTTATGGAGCCACCTTTCTTTTTTGTGACACATTCAACACAAATAGAATTAAAGTTGTCAGGATCGTTATTGCAGCAGCGATGACATGAAGACGCCATCACAGTTAGAAGTCTGGAAAACAAATGTATTTGGTTCAAAGTGTAGAATGAGTATTTGTTTATACAGAATATAAGATAGATAGCAGTAATATAGATCAAATACATCAAAAACACAAACACAAATTCCAGATTTTCCCCAAATCTACCTGTATAGGGCTAAAAAAGAAGTGCATTCAAATTGTGGTTCAGATACATGTGTCACATGATATGTAAAAAATATTTGTTGTACAGTGTTATTAAATTACACTAGCATTCATTTGGAGATAGAGTCAACATTACCTTTAGTTCTAACTCTGCCATAAATATCTCCATGTCTAAATCTGTATTATATGCTGCAGTGACGAGTGTGAAAGGACATTCAAGTGCTGGACGCTGTGGTGTCGACTGGACCACACGTTAGCAGCAGCATTATTGAATGTGAAGGCTGTCAAAATGAACGCATGTGTCGTCATTAATCTGATAAAACAATCATCAATTCAAATCAAATCAATTCAACAGAACAGTTGTTTACTGTTGTTTTGCTGAAACTGTTGAAGGTGTTGAATAAACCTGTTAATTGCATATATATTCATAGTTCTGAATATGTTTTGGCTACTTTATCACATTTTTGGTGTTTTTTTCTGTCTTTTAGAAAAGGTTTTGAATATGTTCTGGATTTTTTATTATTATTTATTTTATTCAAAAAAACCCTGAGACACAACAGTCGACTGACATAAAGTGTTTTACACACTCTGCAAGACGGACTTTTCTTTTCATCTTAAAATACCACCTTAACACCAAGCAAATGTTAGTCTGGGATTCTGCTAGTGCTTCAGCTAAGGCGTCACTCAGCTTGAACAAACACGTTAAGTGCATAAATATTCCCTTTTTTCTTGTGTCTGTTCGCTCATGCAAAATGAAATGCAATTAAAATAAATTAAAAATGAATATTTATTCATGATTAATTAAGATTAATCCAAAGCAACCCTGTGATTAATCAGATTCAAAATGTTAATTATTAGACAGTCCTATTTAATATGCATTTTAATTTTTTTTATATTTCAGTCGTCACAGAGCCACAGCCAATGGAAGCCTTCGACGAGACGGTGACATCGTTCCCAGATGATGGTGAGTGGACATTGAACACACATCTGATCCAACCACATTTGTCTAAAAAACACTTTTAATTGTGTTTCAGTACATCTGTCACCCACAAATCTATATAAACACTCCACACAACTGCAGTTGGACTTAAAGCAGGCATGTGCAGGTCCACATGTATGCATTTATTCATCATCATATTTCTGTGCAGTGACACTGATAAAGTGATGGTGCTCATTCACTCAGATTTTAACCCGTAGACCCAACACTACTTCTGTGTCAGTTCCTAAATACATTTTTCTTTGTATTTAACCTTTCTTAAGTGATTTACCACCATTAATTCTAATATTATCCTCTGTATTTGACATTTTTCAGTGTAAATCCTGTGTTTTCCTATATTTAATTTATTGTCCATGTAGATGTTCATTAAAGCTCAGAGCGAATCCAACAGTCATTTTATCAAAACAGAGAAAAATGAAGAAAAAGGGACTTTTTCAGCAGAATATACCATTACCTGAACATAAAACGAGTGATAGTGGTGAATCACTGGTGCAGAAGATGACGGTGTTTCCACGGTAACGACGGAGCCTCTGAATGTTTACATTTTTATTTGTTTTGTTCAATTTATTGCTTATTTTTCTTGATATTTTTTTTATCATTTTGCACATTTTCTTATTTGCCGTCCATTTTGTTGATTTTACTTGTTTTTGTTCATTTTTCTGCCTTTAAAAAAAAAAAAAAATTGTTTCTTAACTTTACTTCATTTTGTGGCTCATTTCGTCAATGTCACTTATTACATTGTTGATTTCATTGTTTTCATTACTTTGGCTGTTTTTATTTATTTTCTTAATATTTTTTTAACTTGATTTTAGTCATTCTTTTGCTTATTTTTCCACATTATTTATAATTTTATCGTTTTTGTTCATGTCCATCCACTGTCACTGATCCAACTCCATGGGTTTTACTGGTGAATCAAAGTTGCAGAAGATGACAGTGTTTCCACGGTAACGACGGAGCCTCTGAACGTCCAAATGAGTCATATCTGATGACCATGAAGAGATTTGACACCAGTTATTGACACGTACTGATAGGATCAGTGGTTGAGCGGGTATTAACCAGTTCCCCCAGTGGATGGTTGTTTAAGGGTTAACGTCATAGAAGCACAGACAGATATGTAGCCCTCGTTTAACCTGCGAAGCTCCTCCTGCATTTCATAGCTTAATGTGTCCATCTGTCCCTCTAGACTCAACGGAGACATCGTCTGAGTCTGTGCAGTGGGACGCCTTCCCGTGGGTTCGGACCGGTCTAATTGCTGGGGTCTTGCTGGCCACAGTGGTGGTCCTGTGCATCCTCAGAGCTCTGCAGAAAGTCTAGGACGTCACTCCACACCATTTAGTGGACTTCTGAGACAACTTAGGACACGACGAACTTCGATCTCAGTCTGCGTTGGGACGTTAAAACTAGTCGTTTGTCCAACAACTGAAATGACCGCAATCACAAAAAGTAAATGCAAGAGATCCATGAAAGAGTGTGTGATCTTGTACTGGACAGAGACGGTGCAGCGTCCGTAGAAACTTTGAAAAGTTTCAATTGGAATCGAAAGAATAAAATCCTGACTGAGTTTCTGTGACGAACAAATCCCCTTTCTTTGAAAGTTTGACCAAATAACACAACATTTATCAGAGAATCCATTTCTTTTCATAGTTGATTGATTTTAAGAAGCAAAGATTTTTCTCTCACCGTTAATGAAATCAACATAATTTAGACTCAACTCAACTCACCCACAACGTAACAATCGAATCGAATCGAATCGAATCGAATCGAAAAGAAAAGAAAAGAAAAGAAAAGAAAAGAAAAGAAAAGAAAAGAAAAGTATGGAAGAGGATTAGGGCCACTGGAAGAAAGAAAAGGTCCAATATATATATTTTTATTATGATTCTAAGAAAAAAGTCAGAAATTATGAGGAAAAAAATGAGGAATTCTGAGAAAAAAGTCAGAAATTTGAGAAAAAAGTCAGAATTCTAACTTTAATCTCAGAATAATGATAAGAAAAATATATATTGGACCTTTTTTTTCTCCAGTGGCCCGAATCCTCTTCTGTAGAGTAGAGTAGAGTAGAGTAGAGTAGAGTAGAGTAGAGTAGAGTAGAGTAGAGTAGAGTAGAGTAGAGTAGAGTAGCCTTTATTGTCATTGTGTGTTAATGTTCTCATTTAAGTGAAAATAAGCCTAAAACTCCAAGTATCTGGTTTATATTGAAGGTTTTCAGTTAAAGCCAATGGACAGAAGTTGGTGACATTAGTTTTGAAGGATGAAGGTCTCATGAATGAAAGGAACGTTACAGAAGAAGCCGTCATCTGGGTGAGTATCTGCTTTTATTCAGACCAACACAAAAACCAAATCTCACTTCAACAGTTAGAGTTTATTCTAGTGAAGGTTCAGGGTCAGAGTTCTGTCGTAAATGGAAGGTTTGAGTTTTCTTTGATGGACTGAGTGAATTAATCATCTTTCTTCCCATGAATCAACTCCAAGGACCGAACCACAAACATACGAGGATCTTCTAGAATATGATGCATATAACGTACGCCACATCAGCCCCAACTTTAACCCTTTCGTGCATCGTGTCTTCCACATTTCACTTAAAACCATAATATTTGCGATAATTACTCCTGATTAGCTGTTATCGGTCTAGAAGTAGTGCAGTAAAATCACAATTACTACATGAAATGTGTCATTATTCAAACAAATACCAACAGTTTCATTTGACTGAAATGTACTACTACTAAATATCATGATGAATTCAGATGAATCCAAAGAAACCCTGTGATTAATCTGATAAAAAAAAAATGCAATCAATTGACAGCACTAGAAAATATCTGATTTTCACTTAAAAACAAATACAGAGAATAATATCAGAATAAATTGTGATGCTTCAGTTTAAATATGGTTAAAACTAGTGCTGTCAAATGATTACAATATGTAGCAGATTAATCACAGGGTTGCTTTGGATTAATTTCAATTAATCATGATTAAATATTCATTTTTAATTTATATTAATTGCGTTTCATTTTGCATGAGCAAACAGACTCAAGGAAGAAGGAAATATTTATGCACTTAACGTGTTTGTTCAAGCTGAGTGACGCCTTAGCTGAAGCACTAGCAGAATCCCAGTCTAATATTTGCTTGGCATTAAGGTGGTATTTTAAGGTGGAAAGAAAAGTCTGACTTGCAGAGTGTGTAAAACACTTTATGTCAGTTGACTGTTCTGTCTCTGGGGTTTTTTTTTACTCAAATTTACCACAAAAATACACTAAGAAACGCAAAAAATGCGGAGGAAAAAAACCCAAAACGTACTAAAATTCACAAAAAAATAAAAGCCATGAAAAATCCAAAACATATTCAAAAACTCATCTAAAAGGCAGGAAAAAAACCCACCATAAATGTGATAAAATATCCAAAACACATGCAAAACTCTGAATATATATGCACTTAACATGTTTATTCAACACCAGACGTCCCCGCTTTAACCAACAGTAGGTTTGATGTGTTTTGTCCTTGTTTTTCTACTCTGAGTGTGAGTGTTCTTTGAGGATGGATGGACATGTGCCTACAGCTGAGACTGAAATCCAATATAGGAATGACTCCGGGGCCAAAAAAAACGCTGTGCCGCCGTTGCCATGGAAACCTCCACAGGCTCTACCCTCAGCCGCTCCCTAATATTCACCGGTTAGTACTTTGGAATGAATATACTTTACATTTCCGTAGCCTTTCGGAGGGACTTGACGCCTTTCTTTCCATGTGACTCGTGTGACCTTAGCTCACCTGTGACCTTAGCGACGGGCCGGCACACATATGTGCGGGGGTGGACATGCCTGGCATTCCCCACTGCACAAGCACCGAGGCCTGGGGAAATGTTAGCGAAGCCTTTTAAAGACGCACCGCGACAGGACACCGCCCATGCACAGGTGTGTGTGTGGAGTGTGTGTGTGGAGTGTGTGTGTGTGGAGTGTGTGTGTGTGGAGTGTGTGTGTGGAGTGTGTGTGTGTGGAGTGTGTGTGTGGAGTGTGTGTGTGTGGAGTGTGTGTGGAGTGTGTGTGTGGAGTGTGTGTGTGTAGAGTGTGTGTGTGGAGTGTGTGTGTGGAGTGTGTGTGTGTGGAGTGTGTGTGTATGGAGTGTGTGCTGACGCTGGAATATGAGTGCTTTGTTGTAAATGCGTGGTGGTGGGTGGGTGGGATGCAGCGGCGCCGTAATAAAGTCCATGGATATTAATAGGATGTGTTACAGGATCCAGCTGCACAGGGTGGCATGTCTGAGGGGCCGAAGGTGCTCCACACCTCTCAATGTAAACTGTCGGGCTCTTCTTACACTTACTTTATGTCACAGGCGCCAAATATTAAATCCCCCTGTTCCACTCAGCTGACCCACCCTCATAAGAGCTGTTCACCAAGTAAAGAGCTGAGGTAGTTTAACCCCCAAAGACCACCGTCTACCCAAGTCATCTGCTGAAACTGTTTAATTAAATAAATAAAAATAAAATAATGAAAACATTTATTAAAAAAAAAAAAATCCCCAGCAATCCACTAATACATGACAATTAATGATAGACCGATATATAGGCCGGCCGACAAAAATGAATAAAAAATGTAGAAAATAATAATGAACATGGAGAAAATAACCAATAAAATGAACAAAACTGAATAAAAAATGTAGAAAATAATAATGAACATGGAGAAAATAAGCAATAAAAAATGAACAAAAATGAATAATAAAAAAACCCTTACAAAATGTTATAACATGGTTGATTTGTTATTCATTTTTGTTCATTTTATTCATTACTTTGGCTGTTTTTGTCCATTTTGTTGCTTCTTTTATTACATTTTTTAAAATTTTACTTTATTTTAGTACATTTTGTGCTTATTTCTTCACATTATTTAGTATTTTTTTGCTGTTTTTTTTGTTAATTTTTTGTTTATTTTATCCACTCTTATTAATCTCTTTTCCATTGGACATCTGTGCAAAACGTTACCAATATTTACTAAATGTGGACAAAACAGTAGTGCATAATGTTGGTTTTTCTATTAAATCACAAATGCCATGATTTGTTGATTTAATATCCTAGATGACATGAGAAGTCATTCTTGTAGTGACAGTTTTTATCCACCAGAGGGCGTAGGACTATAAACCAGGATGTGCAGAAGTAGAGTTTATTTGATGCAATTTTAGAAAAGAACTGACTTCAGGACGAATTTAGTCGATTTCACTGTCGTACAGAATAATGCAACAGTTTTTCAGATTGATTTTTTTTTTTTTTTTATGGAATGTCTTTTGTAGTGGACAGGGTTCCCACATGTCCTGGAAAACCTGGAAAATGATTACCAATTTTCCAGTCATGGAAAACATAAAATGGGGATAAAAAAGGTGAAGCGTCATTGAAACGGTTTAGTTATCCTGGAAAGTTACCGATCCTCCTTCGTCCTGGAGACCTTGTGTGTTTAAACACAGATGAAAGAAAGAAAGGAACATGTTTTCAGTGATTTTATTGAAAATATACAAATATGTGTAGAGGAAGTGCAGGACACTCCAGATTTTCAGGCCAATGCAGTGCTCTGCTTTAATCTGTGCATTATTCCATCTTATACATGTGTCATAATTATTATTCATAGATCAATTATAGTCACAGACGCACATCAAATGTCTGAGTAATAAACACAAACAATCTGAGTGAATGAACATTTCCAAAGCTGAAAACGTCCTGGAAAATCTGTTTTTATCCAACCAGCAGGAGTCCTGTTATT
>JAPTYQ010021692.1:0-15322 GCA_029814465.1 Ostorhinchus cyanosoma
CACCCCACCCCACTCATGCCCGCCTCCAAAATTGGCGCTAAACCCACATGTCACTTTTGATTTGACCCGGCAGACCCTGAAACAATAACTTCATCAGGCCCTGTTAGAGTCTCATCCTGAGCAGACAGCTACAAAAACAAACACTGATTTCCCGTCATCTAGTCTGGAGGGCACCTTTCGTCTCCTTCCCTCTGTCTCTCGCCACGATGCATAAGTGGCCGTCGCAGCACTCTCCGGCACTTGAGGCTCGTCTTCTTGCACTTTTTTGTTCAAGAGGAGAACATCATTCCAAGCTCTACAATAAACGGAGGATAAAATGGGTCAGTCTGTGGATGCTTGGACACTTTATGAAATATGTTACAATACCCAAACGCATGTGCCTTTGAAGGTATTACTAATCCTGTACTCTGCATCATAGTCATAAGCTGCTTGTCAATACAGCTTACTTCTGACTGTGTCACTGGCTCAGGGTGTAACTCTGACACCATTATGCATTCATGTGATGTAAACTGCCCCGTCTGAACACATCATCTCACTCTCACTCAAGTTGCCGCTAACACCCAGGGGAGAGTCAGGTGTTTTTTAGTAAACCAAGACGACCAATGATGATGTGTCTTTACCTTCTTCACATTCCATGGTTCAATTGGAAAGAGGGGCCAAAAGGGCTGCTTGCTTGAAACGGGAGACCCTCTGGGCTGATGTGTGTGGGTGTGTACTGTATATACTGTATATGTCCTCTTGCCAAGGACACTGAAACACTGAGGCAGGGGGCTAAGAGGTGGGTTTAGACAATGTGTGTGTTCCTGAGTGTGAGTCTGCCAGTTTTTGACACAAACACGGTTATCCTTCTGTATTTTCTTTGCTGATGTCCGTAATTTAACAATCAGCTGCCACATCTTTTTGGATTCTTTGGGTTTGCTCTATTACTCCCACAGACCACATGCTTAGTGATGAGATAATAGAGTGAGACTCCACTATTATGTCAACAGTGCATATGCTAGACATTCAGTCTCATCATTATGAAGTTAAGGAATGGGAGCTGGGTCCCTTGTGGGCCCCTGACGGACCTAATGATCTGATAATGGGATGACACGTGTAATAGCCCATCTCAGTGGAATAGATTTATCTTTTATAGACACTTCTGTGAAAAACCTACAAATCCACATATATTGAACATGCGCTTTTACGCCCACACACCAACAAACCCACATGCATGTTCATTAATAGACATTATTTGGCCGATACTTCCGCCACCTGGGTGTTACACATATGTTGGAACAAGTGCCTCCATATAGACGGAGAGTAAATCATAATTACTGTGATGAAGTAGCCTCTCAGCTCTCCTAATTGAAAACAAATGGAACCCTGGGCCCGTCCCCAATGTCTCTGTGCTGATGAGTAGGTGGCCGTCCTCTCTGGCTTGCAGTCCTACAGAGAAAACAATAGCAACATTCAAAAGATCCATTCTTCATCATTAAATGCAATTACAGTAGCATTTACTTGGGCCTGTGTCAGTAAACGACAGAAATACGCAAACATATGCATCAAGAGGCAGCTGGAGTCTCTTATACATGTGTGAGTAACTAATCTGCATATGTGCATCTATCCACACACAGAAGCACACTCTCCCATCTGTCCACAGTGGGCTCTTATGTCAGAGGTCGGTAGCCTCTCTCCTCTTGGGAGTCTAAGTTTCGCTCTCAAATGCACACATCAGTGTAGTATTCCTTTTACAAACAAACACACTCCCTCTTTCCTTACAGGGATTGATTAATCCATAAAAAAGCTCTTTGGCTTCTTGTCCTTCTCCTCTAAGTAATTACCTCATCAAGTCTGTTTTTAACCCACTTCTCTCCTACAGTATCCCACAATAATACTCCCATCCCCACTCTACTCTCCCTCTTATTCACTAGGATGGTTATAGGGGGTCAGTATTTTCAGAAGTCCACCTGTTATGATAGGCTGTCCCACAGGAGAGCTGAAATACAAATATGGGTTAGAAAAAAAAGAAAGTGTATGATAAATAAAACCAAACTGACATCAGCTGAGAAAATACAGGGAGAAAAACTACACTTGTCAGACCCCCTCCCCTCCACCAGGTAACACATTAGTATTGGACCCTGGTTAAATGGTCAACCCTACCCCCACATCATCCATCTATCCATCCAGATGAATGGTAATGACCACTGAAGACAGCCCTTGCTGAATTAAACATTTCTTCCCATCGAGGATCTTATTTTCCCCCTTTGGATTTCAGAGCTGGGTGACATTTTTCCCACTGGCAGAGGTACTTTATCATTGTGCAGCTCAGGTGCATTGGAGGTCAATGACACAGACCCAGCACTGTTCTAATATATTCCATCTCAGGGCAAATGAGATGCATTTTGCTGTGAACCTTCAGTCTCAGGGTCAAGCTGTGACTGCCCCTGCAATCTATTCGTCTGCCACATTCAGGCTGCCTCTCTGAGAAAGTGGCACGTGCCCAGCCCCATAATAGCTAAACCTGCAGCAAGCCAGGGTCCAATCTCCCTAAAGTGTTACCAGGAAATCCCCTGTGATTGAAACAGTCCTTCTATCTCCCGTTTTACACTATGCCTGTTTATTATTTTGTGTTTCATGTTCAAAATCACCATGAGATCATGACTGATTTGTATTCTGTGCTCTTCTTTTCTTTTCCTTCCTTTCCATGGTTTCTCTTTGTCTCTCTTTCCTCCACTGCTTTCTCTTCTGCTGCATTTTCTGTCTTCCTCTTCTTCTTCGCTTGCATATTAGGTCGCCAATTGACCATCTTCAACAGCCAGGCGTTCATCAAAATCGGTGGCGGTGGAGAAAAGGGGCGCCACTTCCAGGGCCAGATCTCAGGCTTGTACTACAACGGCCTGCAGGTTCTCAAACTGGCAGCTGAGGGTGACCCCAATGTGCAGACCCACGGCAATCTAAGGCTGGTGGGCGATGTACCCTCGGTGCTCACTACTGACACCACCTCCACCACCCCGCTGGCTGACATGTCCACCACAATCATGGAGACAACAACAACTATGGCCACAACCACCACCCGCAAACAGCGCTCGCCCACCATGAGGGACAGCGTCACACAGGTGAGAAATAATGACCATGTGATCCAGGCTTCAGGCAAAATCCAAACTGAGAAGCAACAATGATCAAATCTCACTAAAGTAACCTGGGCTTTGAAAATATGTGCGCAGTTCCAATATAACACAAAACGAATAAATATCTGCACACAAACTTTAAATTGCTTTACTGGACAGTCTCAAGGTGCAGAGCAGGATTTGAAAGAAAAACCAGGTGGCCTTCCTGCATTTCAGAATAAAGTCATGCATCAGCTGCAAGGTCGAGTGATCATGTCCTCAGAACAGTGTTTTCTGTAACTGTGTCCTTGTTAGCACTCAGCCACATTTCTGTGTACAATAAGCCTCAGCCTGAGAGGGAGTCACATGACATCTTTGTGTGAGTCGACATATTAGACCAATCAACAGTGTGGCTTTGATTTTCTCTAAGAAAACATGACTGACTAAATCCCAGATATGGTAGCTGAAAGCTGAAAATGACACTGAATTCAGACGGATCAACAAACGCTGATGAAGGGGAGTAATATGAAGGAACTTAGGGGGCAGTAAATATATTTATGTCTTCTTATACACATGTGAAAGGCTATGATTTGTGGTTTGACCATAATCAGTATGTACCAAAGGCACCCATCAGTAGCACTCTAAGCAACAATTAGAAAACAGTAGGGATGCAATGCTGCCTACATACTAGAACGGGGTTCCTACAGTGTTTTATAAGTTAAATTTAAGAGTTTTTAAATATAAAGGGGTCATATTTTGCTAAACCCACTTTTATTAGTCTTTGGTTCATTTATTTGTGTATTTGGACCCTAATAGTTCATACAGTTTGAATTTGAACCCTCCAGGTGCTATAAAACTATCTTTAGATTCATTTTGGATAAAATCAAGTGGATTTCTACAACCTGTTTTAATTCCTTCTTATTTTGTTGTGTTAATAACTAGTTACATCATGACATTTGCACATATAAGGTCAAGACTTCTGACGAACATTTATGCCATAATTGTTCATCAGCAGCAGTGGTTGTAGTCGATACTGAAAATATGTCCAAACTTTGAGCCGATTACCTAAAATTGTTGGTTGATTGGAACAGAGCAGCACAGCCAACAACCTGGAGGGGGTGGGGCATGAAGTGGCTCATTTGCATTTAAAGGGCCAGTGCTCAAAACCACCTTTCTGTTGTCATTACACAAAAATAGGGTTGGAGATGAATTAATGAAGAATTCAGACCCAAGTATAGCATTTACAGTTTATGTAGACCACAGGGAAATGTTTGAAAATGCATAATTCCAGTTAAAAAAAAGCAAAATATCTCTCCTTTAAGACATTTTCAAGACTACTTAGAACAGAATCCAATGGCCGTTTCACAGCCTATTTCATGGCCATACTGGCAAAAAAATTGTGACTCCCAGAATTTAGGAAAATGTATTTATCATAAAAGGTTGTCATAAAAGGCCTCCTAGCGCACTTGTCTGGTTTATCATGTGCACAGATGGAAGCTTGTCATCCATGTTCTAACAGGATGCAGCTTATGTCAGAAACTGGTGTAACTGAAGCGGTTTTCTAAAGTGCTTGTTTTAAATGCTGTCAGCTTCGTTCTTCAAGCTTCATCTGACTAACAGACTTGGATGATGTCAAATATCACAAAGACAAGGTGCCAATTATCAGCACATCTTCCTTCAAGTTGTGTTCATTAGTGCTATTCATGTCCACAGAAGCTTATATAAAATCAGTCAGCAAGTCTTTCACACTCCTGCCTGACAACCATGATCAGCCTGAGAATATATTTAGACCAGCTCACTCTTTGTCCCTTTATCATCGTCTCATTCCGTTCGCAGATTCCCTCCTTTGAAAGTCTTGTCTGTCTCATTTTGAGTAAATGCAGCAGGGCCAATTAGACTGAAGTCAAGGTGACGGTGTTGATTCAAGCCACTTTGTAATAACACCACAACATTCAGAGACAATTGAAATGTTTGTCTTGCATCAAGTCCTGTTTGTGTCTTGGTGGTACATTTGAAAACTCTTTTAATGAAGCCCCTGTGCCTCGTCAGAGTGGAAGCTTGGCCGCCAGATGACCGCAGATATGAAAGTGGTCTTGCTAGAAATGTTCCCCTAAGTACTTGCTTTAAGTAATGGTTGATGCTGTCGTGTACGTACAAGACCGTAAGAAACTGCGGACTTTGAAAGCCGCTCCACAGAAGACGCTCTCTCCAGTGTGTCCAGTTGGCGTGACTTGTTTAGATGTGCGGTCTGTGGTTTTGGGTTTCTGTGTCTTCTCTCTAAACATGAGATCAATAGAACCTGACTCTGAGATGTCACATGTAACCATCCACTCAGCTCAATATCATATCTCTGGCCTCCAGACTTGGCGGAAACATCTTCTGTGTTCAGTATGTAACGAGCTTTTATGGCAATGTTCTGTGATGTGAAATTGGCAGCAACTGACAGCACTGTTTGAAAAATTATCTGAAACCGTTTTAGGATACCAAAGGACACAGAGTTGTCTGCCTCTGTGCTGTTACAAGCACTAATGTGTGTTGCATTTGTCTACTGACATTTATGTTCAGCTATAAAAAGGCACGGCTCCACCTTTAGAGTGCGTTTTATTGCTAAGAATCTGTTTTCCAGCGAGTGTGCATACATTTTAAGGGTGTTTTTTTTTGTTTTTTTTTACTATTATTGTGTTGCTGGTAGAACATAGTATATTTTCTCAACCGTCTGAAATAGCATTAAGGATGCATCTGGAGAATGAGCAGACATTACCAATGAGTCAGCTATGTATGTAGTGTAATGATCAAAGAGGAAATATTCAGCTCTGCATACAAAAACATAAAAGTATAATTTGGGAACATGGCTGGCTAACATTTACAGATCAATCACACAAATGGTCCCAGGGTTACAGAGCGTCTCTTAACTGTGAGATTCATTCTTATTACTGAAACAGTATTGGAGATATTGCAAGCTCATCTGCTCCCCCGTTATTAAGAGCCAGACTAAAACTGAGAGGCTGCAATGGAGGAAGAAAAGAGTTAGTTTAAAATGAAGTTAGACACAGTCGTAGTCATGTGAAATTAAGGAAAAAGTCATGAGCAATTGTGCATTACATTGATTTTCAAACAGCTGAGAGGCACCAGCCAGTGTATGAAATCTTTTATATTTGCTGTTCTAAACACTTTGTGTCTGGTTTGTGTGTCCTGGGAAAAAGCCTGTGGTGCAGAGGAAGTACTGTTGTTTGTTTTCCTATTCACAGTAGCATTAGTAGTTCGGAATAAACAGAAGAAGAGGGTTATTCAGCATGAGCAGTGGAGCATATCATGGCTGAACAGATGCGGAAAAGTAAGCAACATCGTGAATGTTGAAACTCATACAAATCCCAGTTAATAAAAACCACAGATGGTTACTGTATCGAACTGACACTAGAGCAGGAAGCATGCAGATGGTGTTATCCAAAATCCCAAAATGATGTCTTTAAAGGTGCCCTGCCACACAAACCACTTTGACTTATTTTTTTTTATGTTTGGTCAATATGTGTTTGTGTTATGTAGTAAATTTGAAAATGAACTGCTACGTCATCTGTCTGCTATTGACATGGAAAAGAAATAAGCAGAGAAATCAGGTCATTTATTAAAGCTGGTCAGTGAGACGTATTAATGCCTGAGCTCATTAATACTCATGAGCTTGCCCAGGTGAGACCACGCCCACAGAATTTATCAAGATCAGTGACAGTTTTCATATACAGCAAGCTGGGGCGCCATAAAGGGAGTGTAAACATGACAAATTCATTCCCATAGAGGCCCATAGACCATTTGAGGGGGTCCAGTGGATACAGGTTAGAAGTTGTAAAAATTCAGTTTCATTTTCAAGTTTCATTTTTGGTTTACGCCATTTCCTCTACTAGGATATCAAAAAGCCAGGCTGCCATTGGCTAACTGTTAGCCAATCAGAGTCAAGCAGATTGGCATGTTGAATATTCAAATCGAGCTGCATCTTCCAGCAGACTTTCTATACCACGTTAGAATGGCTTAAAACTTGGTAAACAAGGCATTTTTTCCATAAAAAAATTTTTTAGTCTTTAGTAGAACTGAAGAAATTACCCCAAAAGTAATGAAATATGTGTGGCAGGGCACCTTTAATGTACCTCCCTAATTGTCTTTGTATCAATAATGAAAGGATGCTATGGTGAAAACCTGTGACGGCAGGAATTAATGGCATTTCTAAACATAATCTCAATTAATGGAAACATAGAAATTGCATCCAGTAAAAAGCAGATGTCTGCATACGAGCAGTACTGAGTGTGTTCAGTCGACTTTAGTTTCCAACTCTAGGGTAATCATCCTGGGTTTGAGCTGGGGCTGCACAATTAGTTAAATCACAACCGTAATCACAGCTAATACTGCAATGTAAAAGTTCACATTTAGGAGGATTAGAGGTGATCTAATAGCTGAAATGGAAAATGCACAGGACTTATCCAGTGACATTTAGGATTTAGTGACACTGAGTAGAGAAGTATTGTGTAAAACATACAGTATTTGCATATTTAAAACACAAAAGGAATAACCTGGGTCTTTTCCTTGATAACTAACTGCCCATCAGAACCACCCAATAAGAATCGGACTTTTTCACCAAATTGTGCAGCCATAGTTTGAGCTTGATCACCATGAAATGCTCAACTTTGTGGTAATGTGGTTAAGATTAATGGTTAATGCTCAGTGAAACTCTAGTGTGTGCTGGTTGGTGTTTGTTTTCACACATGTAGATGTGTTTAGACAATTAATTAGTACAACTGCAACTTTAACAACTGCACGTAATTGAATCAAGGTCAGTGTTGTTTTTCCATTGTTTGTATTAATCTGACATTCACTGCACCATGAAATTAAGTCATTTATTTCAGAGTTAACTTTGTTTGCAACCAGATATCATGCATTAAATGGTGTTAAATAGGACTCTGAACATCCTATTAGCAGATGACTGTGCTTTACAGAGTCCATTTCCTGGTGGTATATATATTTCTTGATTGAAATGTACATGCCATGATTGCTATTACTCATATTGATGGATGGATATAATTGGTTAGTGGTGTTGCTGCCGCTTGCAATTTGTAGTCACGTTAATGTTACGAGTGTGACGGTTGCTTTTGGAGAGATGTTAAACTGTTATTGATCTTAATTGTCTTGTCAAACTCCGGTGATGAAAGCTGTGCCTTTGACTTTATCACAATGACAGCACCAGGGTGCATAAAACAAAAAGCAGTCGGTCCGCCCACTAGGCCCACAGTGAGTGGAATCGGATTATTACACACACACACTGTCCCATCGTCACACATCAGCACAACATATTTAAAATCCTACAATGAAAATACTGGAATATAATAATAATAAATTTGTCCCTATTAAACAATGTCACCTTAAAGTTCCCAGTCTAATAAAACAGGCTGTTGTACCATTTTTAACATCAGTGTATTAGTGAATTTCATCTTGTTGCACACGTATTGCACTAGCATTTTCTAAAAGTGGTGTGAAATTAACCTTTAGACCCCCAATCAGTTTTATTAGTCACACTTACATAGTCGCATGAGCAATTGCTGTCTACCTGATTTCTTTTTTCCCCTCTCACTGTTTCATCCATACACACTCTCACTCATATACAGTCCTTTGGGTAGTTAATAATCCATCTTATAAAGCCTGTGGTGTAATTTTGTGCTAGAGCAAACATAGTAATAGCATTATAAATACTGCAATGGGCAAAGCTAACAGGAACTGTGTTGCTCTAATGAATATCCCCTGCACCCTCCAAGACACTGCAGAGACAGGAGAAAGACCAGGGTGGCGGAAAGCACGCAAGCGGAAACCCAAATTTCAATTTCTCCAAAAGCTCTGAGCAACCCACCGTGCCGTAGCTTTGATCACAGTGGAATAATGCGCTTTGATGCTTAGAATAAAAGATCTACCTTTTGATGTGTGTTGGGGGGGGTCTAATTCTTTTTTTTTTTTTCTTACCTTCACCCCTTGATAGTGTGGGATTCCATGAAACAGTTAGAGTCATCACTTGTCTCAGTCTGACCCAAATTTGGTGTCAGGGAGTTATAAAACCAAGATCACAGGCTGTGCCCTCGCTGCTGCGTTCAGAACGCTCCCAGATGCTGTGATCTCGCCAATTTCTCCGGATGCATGGAAGTTGTTTTAAAGTTATCTTCTTGTGGATTCGTTTTTTGAAGATGGATGAGAAAAGTTCTGACCAAGTCAAAGCAGAATTGCAGGGTACTCGACTGTGATACCGGGCCTCGTGAGACAGTTCTCCTTCCAATAATTTGTACTGGAATGTTTGAGAGGGGGTGAATTAGGGTTTGCAAGCGTGTTACAAATGCTGCACCAAATTACAAGCAAGATTACTGTAGGAGACTTAAATAGCTGTTTGAGATTCAGTCACGCGGACACTGGATTATTAAAATATATTTTTCATTTATAGCCACACAGAAACGCCGCCATGAGCATTTAGTTATTTCAGACTGTTCAACTCAAACAACTGCACAAATCAGGTTTAATAAGATGCGCATTTACAAGCAATTCAACTAAACAGGCTGTCTGGATGGAATAAAAATATATGTGCATGTTGAATGGAGATGTTCGTAGAGAAGTGAGGCAGGATCATTAGGCACATTTGACAGAGCCAGGTGATGTGATTGCACTATCAAACTCACAAAAAGCAATTAATAAATCATTACACTAGGCTATGGATTAATAACAGAGAAAACTCTATGTAGCAGTGCAGCGCTTCAATCAATTACGCTGATAAAAGGCGCTCATTTTGGATCGGATGATCTGGGGGAGGAGGGAGGACGTCTAGACATAACGCGGTGTGAGTCATGTAGTACTGAGGACAAACCCTGGCAACTAAATTGGAAGCACCTTGTCACATTTAATCTGTTTTTATCTGGGCCCCCTGCTGCTGTGTCTCATGTAAAACCCTGCACAACTACTGTCTGTGTCTACGGTTGGAGCCATGATAAGATTACATGGAAAACAATATCTATGATGTGGCTACAGAGCAGGTCACACAAGTTTCCTTTAAAAGTATGTATTTGAGGCAGTACTTTTGTTTTGATTTTAGGAAAACCCAATTAAATAATTAGTTATGTAGTAAAACCTCTGGATGTTTGTGCCCACACACTGGAGTTTTAGACAAATTATTCATATTTGTTGCATGGGTTTGTGTTTGGTCAGAGATCTTTTTTAGTGTCTTTACTTACATAACTACACATGGGTGCTACTCATAAACACCCACCTCAAGTTTTCTGCAAATTTGCTACGACTAGCAAACTGCTCAATAATAAACCTTGTTATAACCAAAGACAGATTGTTCTCCTACAGCTTTTCCAAAGTTTGCTCTACTAGTTACAGCAGCATGTGTTAAAAGGCATCAGTGGAGCCAAAGACCTGAACCATCAGACACAGACTGAATCCTTGTAGATGTCCTCTGTATCCTCTATACAAATAAAATGTGTTTTGACTCGGTCTCCTCTCCCTCGCTGTCTTTGTTCTTCCAGAACGCAGATGACCTCTTGGTAGCATCAGCTGAGTGTCCTAGTGATGACGAAGATTTGGAGGAGTGTGAGCCTGGAAATGGTGAGTCAACTCAGGGAGTTCTGTGTTCATAGTACATGGTTTCTAAAACAAAGTGCAGCCTAAGAAACAAACCTAAAGTACTGCCTAAGTCAACTTTTATGTGACACTGTGACTGAAAAACCCTGTGAATGCAGCTCTGATTGGCCAGATGTGCACCCCAGCCCGCTTTCTTATTGGTTTCAAACAGGCAGGCAGCCGCGTTGGGGTCCATCAGTTGCTCAGCCAAGTGGTGTTATCTGGCATTTACCCAGCTGTTCACCAATCTCCTGTCCCAATTTTAACAAGGCAGGACAGTTTCAACGTGGAATCGTAGCTTGTTCTGTTGAGCACACAGCTGGAGCCTGGCAGGTCCAGAAGCTGAGGCAGTGTTAGTGTGAACAGTGGGTCAAAGCAATGTTCTGACATCATGACAGGAGGTGCAAGTTTAAGGCCATGTGTTTGACTCTGCCTGTGTGGGCTCGAGCTCCATTAAGCTGACCAGAACTCGAAAACTGTCAAGAACCACGTAGAGCCGAAGGTGCTGTTAGTGTTGCAGTAATTGCTAGTGTTAGCTAGTATGAAACATTTTTGAAATGATGCCCTCAGAGATTTGCATTTGATGTTCTTTAATTCAATTTTTATGACAGCGTTAAAATATTAAGTTTGCTCTTCTGGAAAATGTGAGGAAAAGTCAATATTGGTCGATGAGTTTTTGAATGTACACTGCAAACCCACCTGAATGCTTGATTTTGACAGAGGAGTGAGACTAGTATTTACTGTATGTACCTCTACTCTCTATTACATCCAAACGATTTATCCTTAAAAGGAGCTTTACCAAATAAATCAATCAATAAATAAAAAAATAATCAGTTTTTATAAAGCACTTTCCACCAAAGTGCTGTACAACAAATAGAATATGAGTAAAAACCCAGTAAATAACAAAAAGGAATAACAACACATCTGATAACGCTTAACACTCATACTCAAAAAAAACCAATATCATTTGCTTTTAGCTTTCAATTACAGTTTAAAGCAGTACTCTGAAGTCGTGGAGTGTTGATACAACGGTGCATGTTCCTTGTGTCACTCAGTCCCTAATACGCGTTTCACGATAATCATTTAGAAAAAAAAATAAAGATACAAAATAAGTGCAGAAAGGCAGAGGACCTCCACAGTGCCTTTCTCCCCCCCTTCCATAGACTATTTTTTCCCCTGCGCTGTTTCTATAAGTTTATCTCTGGATTGGGGCTTACTGGTATTAACAGAATATAGTGACCGTAAATGGAAGGAGATTATAGCATTCGGTATGTTTGTGAGAGGAGAAACTGATCTGAACCTGTGTTGAGGAACTCGAGTGTAGCATCCTCCTGCGGTTTTCTCTGTAGGTGGTTGGGACCGAAATAGAGACTCAATTCCCTTCTTATCGAAAGGAGAAATGAGAGTTTTTCGGTGGATGCTATGCCCAGGCTTAATCTCTCATGGGGAAACACAGCGCTCTCTCTCTCTCTCTCTCTCTCTCTCTCTCTTTGTGTGTGTGTGTTTGTGTGCGTATGCCCACACAAACACACATTCGGTGCCAGACATGCTCACCTTTCCAGACAGACACTTGTCTCTCTCACTCTGTGGGTGTAAAGTTTTCTCTCTGCAGCTGTCTCTTCTGAGAAACAACAAGCACACTCGCGCACACGCACACACTCCGTATCACACCTTCCAGATGCCAAGAGAATTCCAGCAAGACAAGCCAGCAGGGTCGGATAAGCCTCAGTGAAAAGTGTGGACAAGGAGGAAGAATCAACATTGTCCACTAAACATGTAGCCTCTCCATCACTGCTCGGCAAACACAAGCCTGTGGTCATTGTATGATAGGAGCAATTCCCAGTGTTTTCAATTACACATGACATGCGTTATGGAACTGCCTTCAGGAGGGAAAAACTAATTCTCCACACAGTTTTGAGTTTGTACTAGAGAATTCCTGGGCATCATTTTTCAGATGCATTTACCTGCGGCTAAAGCGCTATGCACAGGTCAAGGAATGTCACCTGCTTTGTTACACTGAACACAATAGAATATTTAACAGTCAAATGTTAAATAATGACCCTCAGTGAAGTATTCATTGACTAAAGGAGAGTTTCAATGGTGCGCTCGCTGATGGTCTCTTCGGTGATGCAAAATTAGATAAATAATGGGACACGGAGTAGGGAGATGAAAAAAAGAAGAGACCTGAGGAGGCGTTGGAAGGACCGGGCTGTGAAGACCTGACCCTCATTGAGATTTGTGTCACGTTCTCTTGCGCTGAAAGCAGAACAGAGAAACGAGGAGAGACTGAGAGGAGGAGGAGGAGAAGAAGAAGAAAGCTTGCAGGAGAGAGGAAAGAGGAAGTAAAGAAGAGGATGTGAAATTGAGAGAGTGAAATTCCTGTGAACGATTCCTGCCTTTCCCACCAGGCTAATTAAACTCTGACTTTGTTGGGGAGCTTTAATTACATCACCCAATTACAGTTTTAGTTTGGATCCTCCAGTGTTATTAATGAGCCTTCATCAGAAGAGCAACAGGAGCGAGGACGTGAGGACCTGGATTACCAACATGAAACATGTTCTGGAGATGGAGTGACGAAGCGAACATGCACACTGAAGACGCTCACCCTTTCATGTACACACACACAAGTTTGTACTATCACATGAAAACTCATCGACACATTCATGCATCCAAGTACGTTTTCTATTCACACAATTAGAGCACATGGAATACATGTCAGAGGAACAGTAAACATCGTTCCGCCAACGAGCGCTGCTTATTAATTTGCTTTTATTTTCTCACTTGCTGTCTTTCCTCTACCTAAACACCGCTCCACTTTCTTCCATACTGATCAGTCCCAGGATGCTGAAGGCGCTATATCGTTTCTACTCTGACAAGATCAGAGCTTAGAAGAGCTGCTCAATAATTCATCAGACGTCACGCCATAGGGACAACCTGCAAATGTTCCTTTTAGGTCGAGGAGTGAAAAGGGATTAGGTGATGACAGATGACCCGGTGGAACTAAGAGAGCAGCGTGGGATCAAGCCCACGCCGCTCCATAGGTTGGGGTGTCAGTTATTTGTCATTATGATACTTTATTGATCTAGTTTTGCTGACCATTGTTCACAAAAGTTAACAGCTCCAGGTCATTTTCGACAAGGACAAAAGATAAGCTCTAGTACCAACAAATAGAGGAGCAGTTTCAGTGAAGTTTAGGTATCAGATCAATGTATCCGATGAAAGGTATCTGATCTGTCAGTGTCCCCCATAGCCTTCTACGCCTGTAATCCACACGCACAGTGTTTTAACTGTATTTGATATGTAAATAGACTCCACTGACATGTTTGGTACGTTTAATCCTTCAGATAAAATTCAGTTCCATGTTATCTCATTTTAAAGCTGTTTTGGTTAAATGAAACAGATAAACCAATCGTAGTTTTTCTAGATGGATTAAATCTCACCTAGTAACTACTGGAATTTTTTAAGATTTATTATCATTTTTTTGCGTGGAAATATCAGAAAAATGAGGCACAAAAATTGCAGTAATTGTTTGAACTTGCTTTTATTCTTCAGAAAGACTGAGGAACAAAATAAATTACGATGTGTCAGAGTGACTATAAAATATGTGCATAACAAATATTCTAGTCTGTATTCAGGTCTAATTCTGTAGTCTGTTAAAAAAATGAAAAAAAGCTATTCAAAGTAATTTACATAAGCCAAAAAAAGTATGAGCTCAATATAAGAAGAAACAAATGAGAATTAAAGAGTAGAATAAATGAATAAATAGACAAAGCCAAAAGGCATAAAAACAAGTGTTTATATAATTTAATACATATAAGCAATAAATTAAATTAGCAAAACTTTAATTAACTAATGGACAGTTAACTCCACTGCTTTAAGTGCTAAACACATTAAATTTATAATGTTGGTATAATTTACAAAATCTACAATGTAAAATCTGATGTTAAATCATTTCAAGAGGTTTGGTTTAATTGAACTGGTTTCCTCAAAAGAACGCCTTTCCCACACTCAAACTGTAAAGAACTATAAACAACTATTGTAGTCTCTCTGGGGAACAGGGATTAGGGTCTGAGGCATCACTTGTATTTTCCAAAAGCAACATAGTTTTGTTGCAATTATTTTGATTGAAAAAAAAAACATGTCAAACAAAAATGGGCTCTGAGTAAAAAAGAAAAAAGAGAGAGAAATGTCAGGTGTATTGGTTGTAGGACGATGATGAGAGAAAATTAAAAATAAAATACAATTAGAAGAAAAAACACTATTAGCACCAGCAAAATAATTAGTTGTACCATTTGCAGTGATTGGCTTGTAAGATGTCATGTGACCAGTGGCAGTGGGGAGGTCTATGGAGCTCAGGACCGGAGTACTGAAGGTAAACTGGGAGTAGAAGGCTGAAGTCCTGCCCGTTCCGGTGAGTTCCATGTGGGACCTAGGTTAGGAAAAGTACAATCAGCGTTCAGTGGTGACAGATAAGTCACACAGATGTTTGTCAACGTAAGAGATTTATTTTAAGAGCCAAGAAAGTAAAGTAACAAAGACACATTTAGTTCAGTGTTAAAGAGCTGAATGGACTGTCTGTTTAGTCATGTGATACACAC
>JAPTYQ010021692.1:17012-31162 GCA_029814465.1 Ostorhinchus cyanosoma
GATCAATAAAACAATACAACCAAAGAAAACCACACATGACACGGCCACAGCTGAGCGACGAGCACAACAAGCATAGATCTTTTTTATGAGCAAGTGTAAAAAGACACTGAGTGTATTACACAGGCAACATTTAGGATTCATTCATGAAACAGACTCAATATAGAAAATAAGTGAATCCAGTTTTGAATGTACTTCCTGTTGTACAATCTGAAATACTATTAATGCCATTATTCAGTCATAAAACCAGATGGAGTGCATTTGTCTTTATGATATGGTCCAATACGGCAGATGTATACGTGTAGCCTGATACCTCAGTCCTACAGGAAACACAGTATCAGACACACACTCCTGAAGGAGACATGAGGAGATAGTTTGGATGAAATATGTGTCTGTTCATCTTGTTCCAGAGACAGGAAAGAGTAAAGTGACCTACGCTTTAACCTCAACAGCTGTTAATGCTAACGGCCTAAATTTCTCTCTCCTTCCGACTTAAGCCAATATATGACTCGGGGCTAGATGTGTGTGTAGGGCATCATCCGTTTGTGTCAACATAAATCAATTTGCCTGAAAGCGACAGCGTTTGTAAACTGTTTATCTAGTTGGATGTGTGAAGAAACATTTCTCCTGCTGTCCGCATTATATGACCATAATTTTACCTATTGTGGCACGACTTTAAAGCAAGGGAAAATAGATTACGCTTGGACATGCTGGTGCATTTTTCATCTGCGGTCAAATCAAAGCTGAATTACAGAATGCTCTAACTCCAAACAACCTTTTTGCCCTAAATATTTCAAATGGATATGAGCGAAGCAACGTGATCGGCAAAATAATGATGTTTGTCAGGAGACCGACGTAGATGCATCAGTATCCATCTGCCCTGTTCTCATTCTGGGTAAATAGAGGGGGGGGGGGTTGAGTCATACAGGCAGTGTTGAAGAGTGGTGTGTGGGTAAAGATAAAGAAAAAAATGTTCATCATCTGGGCTAAATATGGTTCCACTGCCTCAGCTGTTCCAATCAATGGAGTCAAACCAAATTAATCAGGCTGAATATCTCTGAGTCACTCTCATTTTAACGCTTACATTACAATGTTACAGGCCTTGTGTATTTATCCAGCACCTTTTGGATCAAAGCTGGTCTCAGTCCAGTCTGGCTGACAGAACCAGTGAGTCAGCCCAGAGAAAGCAGTTGGATGTTAAAGGAAATGTTGGTTCGCATATTGTGCCAGTGTTGAGAATATCTAAAAATAATCTGAGAGCTCTGGTTGGTGTTGACAACTCCTCCATGTTAGAAATCCGAATCCTGGGTATCCTCTGATTTTATATTTGTTCGTGGTTCTTGGCAGCTTTCAGCACAAAAGCTAGATTTACTGCGTCATGGTTTGATACCTCCTCAAACCAGCCAAGCTGCAGTTTCCACCCATGTCTCCCATGTAGTAGAGCTGTTATTGGCAAGAGTCTGACAAAGTGATGGGTGTAAACACAGGTTATGACTCAGTGTATTATAGTACTGCAAGCAAAGCATTGAATTGTGATTTTTTTTTTAGGTCTAATTTTAGGAAAAGTGTCAGAGCATATTATATAGAGTAATGTTTATTATAATTTTTGTAAAGTTCACTTCAGTGTCAGCTTACATTGCACAACAACACAAATTAAAAATCAATATAGTGTCAAAAACACAATACCATTTTAAAAAATGATTTTAGGTGAAATTGAAGTTCTCACTAAACTGTATGATGTCTCTGATTAGTCTATTTACAGATGCTGTGGGTGTTTATACATTATATTACAATTTGACCATTGTGCTTTTGGATATAAAACATTAGTAAGTTGTTGAGAAATGTATTTTTATTTTATGTCTTTATATTTTACTGTTATGCATCTGTGTGTAATATTTTAAGAGTTTAAAGGTTACATTTTAAATTATGAGTAAATACTCTGTCTTACAAGGACACAGTGACCTTGACCTTTTCCAACATGATTCATCCTCAAGTCCAAGCAAATGTTTGTGGCAAATTAAAAACTAGATTGTAGTCATAATGGCCATTCATACAGGAACCTAAAAACATAATGATCTCCTCCACGGTTGCTGCCGCAAGGTATAAAACGAATGTAGACGTGTCAGTATTCTGGACCCCCCGTGTACCTGACTCTGGGTGTTAACTGAACAATCAGTGCTGCATACAGTGAAAAGGGTGCAGTCACAGGGAAGGGTGAGCCAATTGAAGCTGCTGATTGGTTTACACTGCGAGTGGAGCATGCTTAGGTCACACAGCAGGAAATGAAAAGATGGTTCACTTGATAACCACAGCACTGAGATGTGCTTCAATCTGTGTATGAGGGCTGTGATTCATTTCTTTGGAGCAGCCACTGCCTGATGGTCAAACAGGAAGTTGCCTTCAGGCTTCAGCTCTGTCTCAGATACAAGAGAAAAGCAGAGTGGTGTGAGTGAAATGTTCACCTCCTTTTGGACATTCCTGAGTGTTAGTTTTGTTAGTTCTGAATATCAAAAAGCATCTTCTGCGCGCTGCACTCAGTGTTTCCTGTGGAATTGATGTCTTGGTGTGGCTGTGTCATTCATGGGGGGGTCAATAAGTAGGCCAAGTAAATGTAGGGGAAAAAAATCTCTTGATGCGCTGATCTTCTGATTTGCCTCAACAGATTACCTCAGAAAAGTACAGTGTCACGTACAATTTTTAACCCCATGTTATTTTTTGTACTTCTGGTGTTTTTGCACATGCAAACTACGTGGGAAAAATTTGGTCCAGCAACGCAGCGTGCTCGTTTTATACCCATATTATTTTTACCTTAATTAAATGTAGTTTTGAATATCCAAGTAAAGTGAAATTGACTATAGTAAATGATAAATGGGGTACAGGTTTCACTACTGGATGTTTACATTGAACAGAATACGGTTGACCGACAGTTTGGAGCATATGCATAATTCTTAGGGGGTAAAAAAAAAATATGGGGGTAAACATTTTACAGCAGCACAGAGTACGCACGGCTTCTCATTGATAACAGTAGGCCTATATTTATAATAAGTCTAATGCCACAGAGACAATTTTTTGTATCATATGTATGGTGTGGCATCACCACAGCAAAACCTTACCAGCGGAAACACTGCTGCACTGTAAGTTTATATAAAGTAAATTTTAGACAGAAAACACTCAGGATGTGCAGTGCTCCCGATTCTCCAAAAATAGAGGGGTGTTTACTGGAACAGGACCGTCTAGTTGCAAAGTCAGCCACATGCAGTCTAAGTGGGGCACAGTGTGAGTGGAGGTAACTCCATCAGTAATAGGTGAGCTGTACTTTGAGAGGCACGTATCAAGCTTGAAATTGCACTTGCAGCATCTCTAGCACACAGACAGATGGTGAAGATGAGATAGTCACCCTCAGTTGTGCATGTACATACTGTCTCCCAGAACAACTACGTCTGAAGTCTTGAAAATAGAAGGAAAAAATAACAAAGACTTGGACGAGTCATTTCATGAAACTTCAGATTCGTTTTTATTGTACTAAATTTCCAAAATCCAACAGCATGGATGTTGTTCTTTGTTCCTGAAATGTGCCACGACACTCTGCCGTCCTCTCATCTGCCAAGGTGAAACACAGTCCTCAATCACAGACAAAAGTATAATTGACAGAAATAACTTGGCCATTGCCATGGAAACTACCCTTTCCAGCAGTGCTATTGAAATGAAAAGTTAGGAACGGCGTTGAAGAATTACTACGTTTTTTTCCTTCACAGCTCTCACATTTTCCTTCATTTCAAGGCCTGTTTGAAGTGTGTTGTTATATACTAATGTTCAGTGGCTTTGTAATCTGCTGCATCAACCTCTGTAACAAAGCCTTTGCCATTTTTGAGTGAAAATGTATGGTTGTACAACTGACAAGGTTTGGGGGGGCTCAGGGTCTGGGGTTCTTGAGTGAAACTGAGCTGACTGAAGGCAAACTGAGAATTATTACCATCCTAAAACTTCCCCTTCCACTTCCCCGTCATTCCTGAGCTGTTTGATCCAATCCCTGTCCCACTGAGTCACTCTGATTTACCTCATCAAATGAACAAAGAGCCAGAGTCATGATTTTATGCTGATGATGTTGGCATTTCTTTGGTCATGTTTTGCTATTACCTTACCTTTTTCCCCCTAAGATGTGCCATTTATCTAATGCCCCCTGCCATGTTTCTCAATTGTTTCCTTGACTGTGACCCTGACAGCATACAGAGAACTGAATTAACATGTAGTGTATGAACAGTTACTGATATTCTATGTTCTGTTAACGTACTATTCTGTTTAACACTTTCCCCCGCTGAGCTTTGATGGAAAATTCCTCCTGACTGAAAGAATTCTGCATTATTCTACACCCAGCAATCTGTATTTTAACATGGGTGTTTATTGGACAGTGGGTGAAAATCAGACTGTATGACTGAATTCTGGCTCATTTAGAAGAATGTTAGACTTTACTGCTATTGGCTCTTAAAGGAAACCCTCACTGCCCCATATTTAACTGTGTTTACCAGGGAAGGGGGCATGTGGGGCCTGTGTAAGAAAAGGAACAGTGGTATTTAATACTCTCACAATGTGCAGACGGTTTGGGCTAGAAATTAGGGGCATCAGTTTCTTGCAGCCTCTCCTAAGGGTTTGCATACAGATTAAGCTAATTAGAAATGAGCCATAGAAACATCTATGCCTAAAGGGGGGGAAATGAATTCAGCCCATTTTTCATGACAATTAAAAAAAAAAAAAAAGATTAACTCAACAATATTTCCATCCAATGAGAAACAAAACAGGAGAGGAGGTACAGTAAAGAAGGGGTGGGAGTTGTTTAACACTATCCGAGAACAATCTTACACAGCTTTCTTTTTGTAATTTTTTTTTTCATGCAAAAATCATGCGGCCAATTTGTTGATGTAAGTGACCTGAACCTCGTGGTTTGCTATCTTATTTAACCAATCACAGCAGAATCATCTGAACGTTAGAGAAGTAAGTTTAGGTAAGACAAGAAAGTTAGCAGTGAAGGATAGGTTGTGTAATTCAATGTTATTTGTAATCTTTTATCTTGTAGTAGTGAAATAACATGTAGGTCTTTGTTGTCTAGGGAGTAAGGTCAGAACAGTCAGAACCAGGTGCAGGATAGCATATTTTCTTACATCTTGTATTTTAGTTTAGTTGGTAGCCAGCATTAGTCAGCATATTAACTTCTTAAATAGAACAGACTAACTAAACTTGTAGAACTAACCTCATGTTAAGTTTTAGTGCTGTTCTAATACTGGTGTTTCTGTATTCATTTGAACTGTTTTTCTTTTGTTGAATTGTGGGTGGTCTCCGTCTCTCTCAGGTGGGTTCTAACACTGTTTTCCTCCGTTCTCTCTTTCTTGTCCTAGGAGGTGAATTAGTGTTGCCCATAATAACGGTGGACTCCCTAGACCCCCCATCCATCGCCACTCGCTACCCAGTAATCCCCCCGCCCCCCACCACCTACCGCCCCTTCCTCACCCTGCTCGAAACCACCAAAGAGTCCCTCCCCTTGCCCAATGGCCGGCCCCCCTGTCCCATGGACCAGGAGGACTGCGAGGAGCCCATCGAGGTGTCGGCGTACGGCTCGGGGGAGATGACCGAGTCGGATGACGAGGACTATTACAAAAACTCCCCCCTGGTCACCGACAGGACTGTCCTTCCTCCTCCCCCGGCCGTCGAGGGTGGCGTCCAGAACCCTCGAGACCGCCATTTCTCCCGCTTCCCCAACTCCAACCGCCCACCTCTCTCCTCTACCCCTACGGCCAACCCTGACCAGCTCAACCCGCGAATCAAGCCGGCTGCCGGCGGCAGCAGCAGTAGCAGCAACAACATCCCTGCTGGCAAAATGAACACCCGAGATCAGGTGCTGCTGCCGCCGGCCCACCCCTCGTCAGACCCAGGCCACCGTCGAGTCCCGGGAATAACGTACCCCCCAAATTTTCCCCATGTTCCCACTCCAGATCCCACGTCTCCTGAGAGGGGCCTCCCAGGAGCTGTGGAGGTGCAGCAGTCCAGCAGTACTACGGGGATGGTAGTGGGCATCGTGGCAGCCGCCGCGCTCTGCATCCTCATCCTGCTCTATGCCATGTACAAATATCGTAACCGAGATGAAGGCTCCTACCAGGTGGACCAGAGTCGTAACTACATCAGCAACTCAGCCACACAGAGCAACGGAGCCCTGGTGAAGGAGAAACAGCCCAGCACTGCCAAAACGGTCACCAAGAACAAGAAGAACAAAGACAAAGAGTACTACGTCTGAGGGAGCGCTGCCGGGACACACAGAGACAGACAGCAGACGCACTTGGAGAAGGAAAGAGACGAGAGAGAGAAAGAGAGAGAGGGTGAAGAGGCAGTATAAACTAAATGGCTAACATCCACAGTCATTCATTCATCCAGTATTGTCAGGTGGCCGTACAACTAGAGCAGCAACAGCACATGAACGCTAAGTTACATCACGGTTCAGTCCACACCATTCAGCTTTTGTTTGATTGATTAGATTTATTACTAACATCTACCATGGTGAGGATTTGAGAAAAGGCTAGTACACCTCACATCTCAACCCATACTGTGCCAACAACTGTGTACCACATGCTGATAAAACAGTGATTTATGGGTTAGCATATGACAGGTTATTTAATAACTTGAGTACTGTAAGAAAGCACCACCATCAGTATTTGTCAAGGTTTGTACTTTCTGAGGTGAGCTTATGGTGTAAGCCTTCACTTTAGACAGAATCAACATATTTTCCAACTAAGGTTGAATTATCAACTTGACATCCCTGTGTAAAATCAATATACTGCCATCTTACAGAAACACTGTGTCAAATCCACCTCTGTAAGTGTTGAGCATCTCTCACCTCTCGTTAGATCTCTCTCTCTCTTCCTCATTCGCTCGTGCACTCTGTTTCTCTCCTTGTCTACGGTGCTCAGCAGCCGATGCAACGTAAACTCTGCCGTGTTTCAAGCATGTAGTATTCATTTACGAAAAAGAGAAACTGTTTTTCTTTCTGTGGAGTTTAAAAAACAAAAAATATGATGATTGATGATCATAACAACCTTAAACGTAGCAACTATGTGAGATACCACCGCTCCAATCTATGGATGCTAACTTGTACGTTTAGCCGCCAAAAACTTTTTGAGGCCAAAAACCCTTGGTCGTCCTTTGTTCCAGCAGATCTGTGTCATGTGTTTCTGGGGCTCCGAGGTGCCCCCTAGTGGGCCAGCAGAGAAACTGTGTCACGTCCTTACAATTACTAATCACCGGAAAACAGAAAAAACCTCCAGCAAACAAGATGAACTCTGTTCTATATAATTATAAATATATGTATAGACGTTACAGAAACCTATGGACCTAAATTGTGAGCGTGTGGGAAAGTGAGTGTTCACACATTAGTGAGCGACGAAGATGGACTTTAGGATTTTTGACGTCAGAACACTTTAACCGCCTAAACTCCCCCAGACCCCCTCCCCCTCATAAACAGTTTGGCTGATGAAATGCCTCGCTGCAAGACCCAGTCTCTTTGGTTTGCTCTTTTCTTTTTTATCTGAGTTTTCTCTCTGGAGAAATGAGAGACATTTTAGGGAAATTCTGAATTTGTCTTGCTGGAGTTCGACTGAGGAGAGAGCCTACCTTGCAGGTGAAAAAGCAACTGTGTCTTTCACCCCTCTCTAGCCTGAATGGACTGATGGCAGCCAATGGGCAAAGCAAACTGTGGAAGAGCACACAAACAAGGTGAACGCCAGTTCCCTGGAAGATGTACAACAGAACTCTAGTATTCCAATTTTCTCAACTCTAATAAAAAAGGAAACTGTACCATGAAAAGAAAAGAAAAATCCTGAAAAAAGTTTGTGAAATGTCTAAATATTTGACTCTCATCCCATTACTAAGAGAAATGTGTTTTCCCTACTATCATTCCTGTTTGGAGAAAAAATGACTGATTCTGGGAAACTGAAATTTCTATGTATTTTCTTTTGGTAATTGAACAAACGTGATTTGGGTTATGAACATGAAACCATGCATTCTCTTTTTCCAGGGGAGCAAAGATGCTCTCCTTTAATTCCATCCATCTGTCAACCTCAATCTATTTTTTTATCCTGCACCCATTCCTTTTTCTCTGGCAGATTGTACGTTCTCATACCCTGTGGAGAAAGCAGGCGCAACCCATCCTCCATCTTTTTTTTTGGTTATTTTTTTATATCTCTTTGTCTATATGGCTGGAGACAAGATGGCAGCCACTTCATTTGACAGGCTCCATCCATTCACTCCTGCCACTTTTGTCTAGTTTTTCTCTTTCTCCATTTCAAGCATACTCCTCCCAGTATCTTCCTGTTCTTTCTAAATGTTATTGTAAAGTGTTCCAGTGAGATGACTCTAAATATGTGTACATTAACAGAGGGAATACACTTGGTTATATACTTCTTACCTTCTGTGCAGTGTGGTCTCTTTCTTGCGTCCTTTACTTTCAGTCTTCCTGCATCTCACATATGGACCCATAGCTCATTTTCAGGATGAAATCTGATGTGTAGAAAACAAAACACAAACATTTAAAATATGCCGTTAACACAAAGAGTATCAATTAGTATACATTAAAACTGCTGCTAAACAGGTTTTAACTCTAGAAAGAGCAAGACACACTGTTTCTAGTCTCATAGTTAAAATATAGATGACAGTGGAAGCAATCTTGAAACTAACACAGCAAACAAAAAAAACAAAACAAAACACTTATGCACTCCTTTCTGTTCATCAATGACAAGTAAACATCCTTGTCAGATTGCTGTAAAAGTTGCAGACAAACTTTGTGACATTTCATGTTTCACCTACACAGCGTGAATAATGGAAGTGCAACAGTACAACACTCAGAGTGAAAGAAGACTCACATACATTATGTTCCACTTTTTTCCTCAGTCAGAAAGTATTACGCATAAAAGCCATTTAAAAAGTAAACAAGCAAAAACTGTGGCACAGATTCTTCTATCAGCACAGTTGAAAATAAATATGTTCCCCTTGTGGTGTTGCTAATCTCAACAGCAAAAATTGACCTGGTTTCTTTCTTGAGTCACGACAACTGCATATTTGAATAAAATGCTTCATAAACAGAAGGGCAGCAAATAGGAATCCACTGAATCCCCCATTAACGTCATCTTTTACAAAGCTTGTGCACAGTTAAGAAGTACACATACAAAAGTTTGTGACCAACCAAAAACTATCGGTGGATGCATTGTGGGAAGTCAATTTCTCACCACAATCACAGTGCACGTTTCATAAGCAAGTACCACGACCTCAGATGGATGGAATTAGTGTTAATGCAGAAGTTCTAAATGGGTGTTTTTTTGACAATGTTTAGGATGACAACGGCAGCGATAGAGGGACAGGTAGGCATTTACAAGGACATGACAGGAAGGGGAGTATTTGAGGTGTGGTCCTGCTTCTGAAATTCAAGTAAAATTATCTTCAATAATTAAGTCTTCAGCCAAAAAACAAGTTCTAGTTCCATCAGATGCATAAGCAGTGACGCTCCATGCCTGTGCTGCTTAAAGCCACTAACTAGTTCAACAGTATGATGAATCTGGTAAAGTTATGTACACTACCAGTCAAAAGTTTGGACACACCTTCTCATTTAAATGACATGAGATGGAGCGCAGATGGACAGTGCTCAGATCACTGGGAACTCCTTCAAGACTGTTGGAAAACATTTCAGGTGACTAGCTCATGAAGCTCATCCAGAGAATACCAAGAATGTGCAAAGCGGTAATAAAAGCAAAATGTGGTTATTTTGAAGAATCTAAAATATAAGACTAACTACAAAAGACTTTAACTACATAATTCCATGTGTTCAATCATAGTTTTGATGCATTCAGTGAGAATCTACAATGTAAATGGTCTTGAAAGTAAAGAAAAACCAGGTGAGTCCAAACTTTTGACTGGTAGTATATGTCTAAAAAGGGACTGAAATAGACTTGGCCTCATCCTGAAACATTCATATTTCACATTTTCTGTTCAGAGTGAAAAAAATAAGAAAAGTCAACTCCAAGTGCACCAAACATTCTAAACAATCCAAATCTGCTGTTGCACTGCCACGATGTGAAAATACGAAACAGCAGAACATCTGTGATGCTGTGAGTGCTGTGTCAGCAGAGGGACTCGCAGTAACAGGAAGTCAAAGAAAGTGGCTCTGGCAAGAAAGTGGAAGCACAAAATGTATCGCCCAAGCAAAGCACTCCATAATAATAACTGGAGGAGGACAGAAGGAGGCGGTGGACCTAAGAACTAGTATTAAGAATCTGAGAAATATTCAGAGAGCTGCCACTGACAGGTGTCCAGTCAGACGCTCCGGTCTTTGAAGCCCAGACAGTACGTAAGTCATTCAGAAGCTGAACACACACAGTATCATCTGAGGCTTTTTAATAGTCTCAGTGGACAAACACTACTTCTTTAATGTGCAAATTGCGTCTTCTTGCTAGTATACAGAGAGAGATGTAAGTATTCAACACTTGAAGTACTTTTAAGTTCACCACAGTTCCAGTGCAGCACTTCACATGAAATGTTGATCAGACGGCGGTTTTAAGAGCGCAATTTCACACACATCTAGAATTTGTAGCTTTGGAATCCACAAACATCACTGTTTAATGAGCTGGAAGGAAATTATATTGAACACTATGTGAAATGTATTTCCTAGTTGAAGACATTTTTTTTCCAAGGACACCTTCAAGGCACCTGTATGAAGAATCGAATGGCTTACATAGCTCAGGTGGGATTTCAGTCCATTTGTCACAAGTTTCTAAATTATGGCTGCACACTAGAACACTGCAATATCTGTGATATTAAAAAAAGACCTGAATTTTCACCAGAGGATTTAACTGTGGAAAGAATAAATCCTTCTAGAGTTATTAAAGTGGTTTTGTGGTGAGTGCATCCAAAAAACAAAAATAAATGACTGAAAAAAACTGAACACTGAAAAAGGAGTTATTCTAGTACAGCAAACACAAATATGGGTGATTGAATGCACCACATATCGGGGTATAATATGGTATTTTTACAGGGAATGTTGCATCATGGGTTGTTTCTAGAATTAATGATGCCAGGCCAACGAGTGCATTGGTTCTGTCTGAAAAGTGTTCCGCTCATTTCAACGTGTTTCGTACTTCGATGAAGCCTTGATGAGTCAGATGCATTCAGATTTTTCTCGACTGTGACTCGTAGAGACACTAGTCGATGACTCCAAGTCGTTCAATGAATGGTAAGGCCGGTTTCACTCCACCACCAGTGCAGAACACAACATTAGAGAACTTTTATGGCATCATGAGTGCAGTAAAAATGTTTTGGTTTGTAATAAAACTATGGCGGGACAAATAAGACCAGGCAGACTGCCACAGTCTAGGTAATTCTGGGTAATTACAATAATGGGGAAACGCCAGCAAAAAACTGCGTATCCAACAAGGGCTGGGTGTTCTAAGCAAATGGTACCACTAGAAAATGACATAAACTAACACTGTTTTAACTGGCTTTAGCTGACTGTAAATAAAGTCAACTATGAGGGAAATGTAAACATATGTTGTGATTATTATGATTTTTATCACCCAGCCCTTCATCACCAACCTTAAAACTGGAGCAAATTATGATCCATCAGACAGACTTGTTTAGTAGATTAGTGATGGAGTTGTCTCATGTCCTGTGATGTAACGATACACAGTGTAATGGTGATGCTGGAACTACATACATGATGCTGCCATACTTCAAATCTTAAAGGTTCTTGGGGTTTCTCTGTGGATCTTGATGTTCTCTTCTTTCCACTTCCACTGAGTCAGTCCATCACCTTTATTTTCTTCCTCTGGAACCAATTGAGGGCATCCTTTGCCGTATCCTGCTGGAAGGCCGAACGAATTCTCATCCTGGTGGATTGAAGATTCATCTCAAAAACGTCCTGGTACATGGTTCCTTCCTTTCATCTTCCCTTCAATAATATGGATTGTGTCAGTTCCATGAGAAGAGAAACAGCCCCATACCGTGATGCTTCCACCTCCAAACTTTACTGTCGGTATTTTTAGGGCAGAGCCGCCCCAGAAGACTCCATTATTGAAGAAAAAGTATGCGGAGGCTCATTTGAAGTTTGCTACACAACACTTGGAATCACTGGCAAATTACTGGGAGGATGTAAACTGGTTAGACGAGACAAAAATCTGAGTCTGGAATTAATAATATATGCCATGTTAGAAGGAGAAGTAGCTTTGGCAAAGTCATCATACTACAATTATTAGAAATAATTAGGATTACTTTATAAAATTCACCTGTATTAGAACAATCGGTTTAATCATAGACTGTCAGTGAATACCAGAGGAATACCATGATGCCTCCTCGGTTTCTGAACTAACATTTTGAGCCGATAGTTTGTGCTTTGATCGTCACTGTTGGTTTTTTGGAGTCAGAAGTGATCATATTTTGGGGAAAAAAAAAGGGTGGACCTGTTAAGAGTGTGAGAGGTCAACAGCATCTACAAGGGGTCAAGGGTGAGCTAATGCTGAACAAAACCAAACTGGCTCGCCCCAGTGGCCGTCAGTGGTACTACAACTTTAAGATGATTGGCTTCAATGGAGCCGGGACCCAAAATGTCTCCGAATTTCCACGTTGTTTCTATTGTTTGACTAAAGTTCTTCGGATCAGCATCTTATTGAGTCTCATTTTTCTGTTGAGTCGAATGGAGAAACTCGTTAATCCAACATTTCAATAATGGACGTTCCTTTTGTAAATATAATGTTAGTACATACTTTATTTTGATTTTGTACCTGGGTTGAATATTTTAGTAAAGGGGTTTGTATATAGTAGACATACATGTAATATCAAATGTATATTTACAAAATTTGAGCAGAAATATAACTTATTCTCTATGTTTCAAAATTCTATGTCATTTAATGAATGTCCATATCAGTATTATTAGACCTATATTGGTGGCATAAAGTTAAAAGAATAGATAATATCAATTGCAGTACATTTGATTCACATTTCTTTGCAACCCTGGATTTCACTATGTGTTTTTTTTCTAATGGTTCTGGTTTAATCCAAAGAGAAAATGAAGCCTCGCAGCATGGCATCTGGAAATCTTCCAGATTTAAGGACCATGTGTTTAGAAGAATGAATTTGGATCCACCTGGACACTGTGAGCCGCTGTCGTCTTCATACAGGAAGTACCTTCAAGCCGTCACTACAAACCAAGGTTTCTCCATCAGGTATTAAATATGTTTCTAGTGAGCACTACTGTATTCCAATGTCATTCATTTTTACTAAACATTTGTCCACAAACATTTCTGCACTTAACACTAAATTCCAGTCAAAACATATGAATTGCTGCAATAGAACCGTGTTTAATTAAAAAAACAAACTCGATGTGTTGATCATGTATTTCCCCACTGGAATTACTTTCAAATATGATCATGTAAATTTCATTAGCCCTGTACATGTGTTCATGCATATTTTATGTCCCTGAAGAAATCAGAAATCAGTGAATATGACCAAAATACGAGCACATCATTGATACAAATAAAAAGAAATCACTTTGGGCACGAGGCCCGAAATCTAACATTACGTGAATTTGGGAGGCAAATTTTCTTCTACATTACCTCAACAAACTTGGGTTTTAAACAAGAGGATATTTAGCATTACTTGCTCTAAAAGAAAATAATGAGCTTCTAGAGTGGGTATGGATTCATTGTGTTGCTTAAAATCACATCAGCATAAAGAGGCTTCTTTCATTGTGGTTCCAAACAAAAGAAAACTGTCGAGGAAACCAAGTCACACAGCTGAGTTCTGTTTGTTCGGTTTACTTTGATCACTGCTGCAGTGGCAGAGCTGCTGTCGACTGTACGCATTATTGTTGTGACCTACAATCATGTTCATCTTTAAGGACAAAAAAAAACATGGAGTCTTAAAATATTAGTATTATTTAGCTTTGACACAAACTACATATTTTAAAGCTGAATTAATGTAAAACTACAAAGTCCATTTTTGTTCTTGCCGTCGGTCGGTAAATTGAAAACTTAAAAGGTGCTGTATGTAAGAAGTGTTCCAAGTAATTATAAAATGACCCTGATACATGACCAGACATTAAGGAATCCTGTTCATTTCAAATACTGATATCA
>JAPTYQ010021738.1:0-11896 GCA_029814465.1 Ostorhinchus cyanosoma
TATACAGTATGTGGCCAAGAGAAAGAGGGAAAGAACACACACACACACACACACACACACACACACACACACACACACACACACACACACATAAATGACCATGATTAAGGGGGACTATACATGACATTTTGACATACAGGATGACAGAGACAGATGTACACCCCCAGAGGACATATGTGGAAATCTAGATGTTTCAAATGCACAGAATGTAGCTAATGTGCATAGGAGACAGCAGAACAGAAATTAGAACTCACAGGGAGAAGAAAAAGGGCACAGACATAAAACACACACCTCACCCCAACAGAACTCTTCTCTGCAACTTTTACAGGAGAAATGGTGGTTCATCCTGATAAGCCCCCACACTTTCTAATGACGCTGCTTCCCCCTGGTATGAGTAATGATTACCTCACAATATGTTCAAGCTGATGTTATCTCAGACTTTGAACCTGTTTGCCTCCTAAAGGTCATATTCAGTGCCTGACCTCCATGACCAAGTGGTCATCCAGGCTCCTTTAATTATGGCTGTTGCCAATAAACAAGCAGTGTACAGTTGATCCACTCTGAGATAGGAAACTTTTTTGGAAAGTTTTGGGTTCCAGAACAGCTGATTTGAGTTAGTCTGATCAACTCAGAGTAGTTTCACCTGGCGTTAAGCGCATGCACCACAACTATAAAAAGACAGCATCAATGGAGCCCCGATTCAATGAGTCACCATGGTAACAGGGAAGTGGAGGGCTACTTTTTTCAAACCACTAGTAATGGATATCTTAATGCCCTCATACAGCAAGTTTGAACATGTTTTTAGAAAGAAGTGTTACTATATTTTAATGTCCTCCTTATGTATTCAGTTACCAGTGAACGAGATTTACAAAATTCACCTGCTGAAATAAAATTTAAAAAAAAAGAAAATCTGTCATGAAATGCAATACTTGGGCCAGCAGACTAGGAGGGAAGATGTAGACACTGAAACACTGGAGCACAAGTTAGAGGAGGGTGCATGGTCACAGGGGAATGATGTTAATGATGTGAACTATTGGAACATGAACTGAACTAGCTCTGGTATTTGGAGGAAATAATGAAGAACTAATGAAATGTGTATGTCTTTATTTAACTGCTATGGTGGTGATGATGACTTAATCTCTAAGTGTGTTGTGATATAGGGCTCTACAAATAAAACAAATAAAACTGAATTGATTCTTTCATATAGTGTCTCTGACCATCATGCACACAGATGTCTTACTTAAGTGCTCTGCATCTCCGACATTATGCATTAAACTCCCATTTGCAAAGACACACAGCAGAACACACACTATCTGCCAGGAATATGAGAGCATGACTATGGTTGGTAATGTTGTATGGACGGGTTAGGTTGAGTATGTAGATGATGGACTGGGACTGAAACCGTACCACACTGGAAAAAATCTAAATCTGACCAAGTGTATTTTGCTCATTTCTAGTCAAAATATCTCATCACACTTAAAATAAGACAGAAGTACACCATGTCACAAAATCACAACAGGAAAGTGACAATAGTAAAGAAGAGATGAAAAATTACAGATGTGCCTCTCACAGGCCTAGGTGAGAGAGCTTGACAAAACAGACTAAACAAATGTCAGTGCAAACAGCTACAGTGTGGCCCACCCCTCAGCCCCCACATCATACAGCAACCCTCTCAAGCATATCCTGTGGTAGGCCTACCTATCCACTATTGGCAACCCTCATAACCAAAGAGAGAGTTTCAGAGTTGAGGCAGGGGTCATGATAGGGGAATGAGGCCCAACAGAGGTCAATGGTCAACAGCCTTCTATGTGTGTGGATATGTAGAGCCTTGGGTTAGGGAGTGCCTGCAGCAGTCCCAGGATCCTCACCAACTCCACCACCACCTCCACTGGGGGCAGCTCCAGTACCACATCCAAGTGCTATCCCAATGCAGGTGTGGTAAAACCATGCATGAAGTAGCCTGAGTGACCCCATTGCCCCCTGGCCTGAGTGTGAAGATCCCATAGTGACTTGTAGAGTGAAAGACAATCTGGTGCCTATCATGGTTGACAGTGGTATGAGATACTTCGCCCTCACAAGTGACATCAATTTGACGGTGCACGGTTTCTGTTGGACTCCTGAATTTTTATCGTTTACCAAATCACTCACAACTCAGGTTGGTAATCAGACTTTTTAACACCAGTTTTCTCTTCTCACCAAAATCCCCTGTAAAGAGATAGAGACATTTTAATCAAACTAGGTGACACAATTCTTTGTGGACCTATGGGATTTACTGTGACCTTTTTTTTTTTTTTTTGGAAGATAAGACTTTATTGATCCCGCCATGGGAAAATTACACAGTTTACAGCAACAACATACAGCACACCAGTATACAAGTAGAGAGGAAAGAAAAACCATAAGAGTGAAAATAAAGGAAAGATAAGAAATCTTGTTTATATAGATATTTAAATGAATAGAGAAGAGAGAGAAATAGAATTAAACATTCTTAGAATGTGAAAATATGAAGTAAAATTGTAACTTTAAACGGTATTTGCATATTTACATTGTTTACATTATTTACATATATTTACATTGTGGCTTCTCATGTACATAGTGTGATATGGTGGTGTGGGAGAGGGTTATTGTGAACTATTATAAAGTCTGATGGCTGTGGGAAGGAAAGACTTGCAGAAGTGCTCCTTCTTGCACGGGGGATGTAAAAGTCTTGTGCTGAAGGAGCTGCTCCTGGCCTCTACAATTTTCTGTTATGTTCTTCTTCAACTATAAGTGACTGTCAAATGATGTTGCAGCTTAGCATGTCCCCATCTGTCCAACTGAACATGGCACAGGTCTTCTGGAGATTGCTCCGACCGGAAAGCAGAGAGAAACAAAGTGCTTTATCACTGTACAACTTCTGGCAAAAGTGAATTTCCCTACAGGGCCCCTTTTCCACTCCGCCTGACCCTTTGCATATGACTTAAAATTATCTTAGAGACAGGAGTCCAAAACACAAATTAGCATATCTCATCACCCTTTGTGAACCACACCCCTTTGTGTGGTTGGTATGAACTAGATTCTGAAGTATCACCACATATTTCTTTAGACTTCCACATGACTAAGATTAAACTCAGTCTTGGATTGGCAGAGGACTGATTGCCTGGCTCTCACCTATTCGCCATTAGATGTGTGGAAAAATTACTCACCTCACTACTGACACAGTGACACTGACAGAAAAATCTAACCACCCACAGACAGACTCATTAGTGGCCTCACTTCCCCCAATGCTGTGCTCAACCTCCTTTAAGGACACTTAGCCTTGTGTGTAGACAAACAAATCAACTAACTATTAAACCAAACATCCCACCACTTTGGTGAATGATATACTTATTGCATCCACCTCAGAGGAAAAATGTTTGACAGGCACAGTGCCCATGTTACAGAAACTAGATTTGTAGGCTAGTTTTGCAGGACTATCGTGACTCTCCTAAGCCGCCAAATTTTTTAAGATATTAATGGGGTCTCTACAACACACCTCACATCCATTGTACATCATAAGAGGCCAGAAACGTAATGAAATGCTTTCCTTTTCGGGCCTCATTGGTTACAGTAGATATTACATCCCATCATACATGGATAACATTCTCCTCCTTCGTCAACTGGTGAATGAACAAGGTCATAGAAACCTTAGTTTCTTTGAAATGAATAAATGAAGCAGAACAGTTCATTACCATGAGATACTTGATATTTAATTCTGCCTTGTTAGCCATCCCTAATTATTCTCTAACAATGTATTTTTTTTTGTTTTTTTTAGATTTTTCTGAAAACAGGCGTGCAGTTGATGCTGCCCCTTTTCAGAAAAAAGGGGGAGGCAGAAGTGTACTGATGTATTACAGTTTAAACTGACAGCTCTTGACTGAAAAGGGGAAGCCATCATGTGCTAAAAACAGGAGTTGCTAAAGTTATTACCAATATTGTTATGAATCATCCATTCACAGTTTTCACAACACATGGGATAGTGAGCTTTGTGGCATCATAAGCATTCACACTCTCAGGGGTTAGAGCAGGCAGATTAGAAAAAAGTATTGACTCAACCACATATCACCTATACATGAGTGACTGAACTCAGCTATCTTAATGAACCTGTTAGAGCCATGATTAATATTTAGAATAATTAAGAATATAATTTGAGAGCAACGTAAGAATTCATATATTTAGTATTTTGTCATTTCTAGTTTGTTTATTTCATGAAAGGAATGTTTACTGTAAGTAAGATGTAATTTAACATTCATTTAGATTTTGGACTTTTATTTTGATAGCGTGCGCAAAAGGCTGACTGACTTCAGAACTGAAACCACGGTGGAGAGAGCCAGAAGGAATTCAGACCAGCATGGATGTATATAGTTTTTTGATCGTGCTTGCTGTGTAACTGTAAAACAAATAAATTGTATTTGAAGACCTTTTTTGTTAACCATTTTTATTAGATAAAGTATTTTGTTTGATTAAGAACCCAGCTTGCTCGCGTCCATTCTTTTCAAAAGTGCTGGATTGAACGACACAGATATTGGATCTGCTGCCATAACAGTCAAAAACCTTTGCCAAGTGGAAAGAATGGACAGTCAGCTGTGCAAAAGGATCTGGATTTGGATGAAGCTGATTGATGGTGAGAGTAAGCAGCCGTTCTCAAGATTGCTGGTGCTTTGTAAGTACAGTTTTACTGTCGAAATTGCTATAGAGGCTAATCATGCAAACAGAGCTGAAAAGGAGAAGCATTGGCAAAGTAATTCACGCTTAAGATGCCTGAATGGATCGTTTTGAAATTGACTCAAGTGTTGTTTTATGTGTGAAGACATAGAAGAAGACTACTGAAGGTCATTTTTTGATTGTATTGAATCACAGAAGATTTTCATAACTGTTTGAAAGTTCGTTTGGAATTATTGCTTTGTCATTGCTGAACACGTTTCAAAGATGGCGGATGAACATTTGTTAAATGCTGCAGAAGGTGCAATAGTTGCATCCCGCAAGAAGAGGGAGCACAAATACACAGAAAAGGCTCTGGAAGAGAAGCTCCAAAGGCTTATTAGTCACAGAAAAGCGAAAATGTCCCAAATTACAGCAAAAATGAAAGATAATGATAAATAATGAAGAACCTGTTAATAGAGTTGAGTCAGAAATAATGCCACACTTTGTAACTTTGTAAAAGTTAATCATGTTCAATGAGAGTATTGTGAAGATGTTACCAACTGATGAAGTAACTTCAAATCAGTTAAGCTGGTATGAGCCAAGGGCATCTGCTATTAAGAGATTTGTCCTGGACACAGAAAGGTGGATTAAGGAACAAAGGAGCAAAGAAATGGATGATGGTGTTTCACCAGATGACAGTGTCTCAGTGGTATCACAGCGCATCAGAAGCAACAAGAGTAGAGCTGGCTCAAATAGGTCATCTTCAGTTGTATCTTGTACTGGCTCTGTAGTGTGCATGAAGGAGGAAGCAAAAAGAGCAGTGCTTCTGGCCCAAGCACAGTCACTGAAAAAGAAGAAAGCCATACAGCTACAAGAAGTGCATTTAAAAGCAGAGATGGAGGAGTTAGAGTTGGAAACTGCTATTGCAGCCTCTACAGCTAAGTTGAAAGTATATGTAGATCATGAAAGCCCTAGTGAGGCCATGAATGACTATGTAACAGCCAGGTTGCCAAGTCCAGATGTACACAGTCGCGCACAAGGGTCGAATGTGTCTCAGACTGGATCTTTTGCACATGTTATTAGAAGTCAACCTGTGTCTGAAGCTCTTGTCGTGGCAATAGCTGATGACAAAGAGGAGGAAGATAATATTCCTAGCACTACTGCAAGAGATGTGGGATGTTCACCTCCTACACGTTCCCATCACCATGTGCCTATACCCAGAGCTGACCAGCCTCAGGAGCCCTTGAATTTAAGTGACAGAATTTATGAAGTGATGCAGCGTCAAAACATGATCACAGAGCTGTTGGTTAAGAAGCAAGATCTGTCTCTGTTACCCAAAAGGGACATTCCTGTCTTCTCTGATGATCCGCTCACATACAGGTCTTTTCTCAGAGTGCTTGATAATGCTATTGACAGTAAGACACAGAATGCTAGAGACAAACTCTTCTTTCTGGAACAATATACAAGTGGAGAGCCACAAGACCTAGTGAGAAGCTGTGAACACATGACTCCAGAGAAGGGCTACAGAGAAGCTAGGCTATTACTTGATCAGCAATATGGCAATGAGCTGAAAATAGCAATGACTTACATCGAAAAAGCCTTGAAGTGGCCACAAATTAAGACAGATGATGCAATGGGCTTGTATGAATATTCTCTCTTTTTAATTGGCTGCAAAAACACCATGAAGGATGTTGATTACATGGAAGAAATGGATAACCCGACAAACATGAGAGCCATACTGTCAAAACTGCCTTTCAAACTGAGGGAGAAGTGGAGACAAGTGGCTTATGAAATGCTAGAAAATAAAGGAAAAAGACCGAGGTTTGGAGACTTGGTGAGTCATAGACAAACAAGCCAAAATAGTAACACATCCTTTATTTGGCGATCTTCAAGGAACTAGTGCTGCAACCGGACAAAAGGAAAAAGGCACACCTGTTAAGAAATCCAAAGGAAACCCCACAAAGAGTAGCAGTTTTGTTACAAACATTGAAACACAGAAACAGAAACAAGTACAGCCTAACGAAAGTGCAAAACCAGACCAGGCCAAACTCAAGACGGAGACGTGTGTGTTCTGTGAAAAGAGCCACATAATGGAAAACTGTGAAAAGTTCAAGAAGCAAGCTCACACAGACAAGATTGAGTTCTTGAAGTCTAAAGGCCTCTGCTTTGGATGCGTTGTGCCTGGTCACTTGAGCACGGATTGCACCAGGAAGTTGTCTTGCCAGATATGCTCTAAGAAACACCCAAGTGTTCTGCATGTTGTGCATAAGGATGAAACGGCAATGAAGAGCAACAAGAACAGCACGTCAGAGTCACAGGCCACAAGTGCTGTAGAAAAGGAAACCTGTGGGTACACTGGGGCCGGAAAAAAACAGGGCATTTTGGCCATAGTTCCGGTATGACTCAAGTCCAAGAAAGGTACGTAGACAATGGAGACATATGCCTTCATTGACCAAGGCAGTTTGGCGATGTTTTGTACAGAGGCAGTAATGTCAACACTGAACCTTAGAGGCAGGAAGACGGAGATCTTGCTCCGAACTATGGGACAGGAAAAGCTTGTCCATAGCCATATCCTGCCTGACCTGGAAATTTGTGGACTTGAGGAGAACAGACACACAGACTTACCTTCAGTGTTCACACAGCCTGAAATCCCTGTGAAAAGAGAGGACATACCTCGTCAAGAAGACATCCAGAGGTGGTCTTACTTGGAGGAAGTACGCCTTCCAAGTATCGAAGCTGAGATCGGTCTGTTGATTGGCATCAATGCTTACAAGGCCATAGAGCCATGGCAAGTAATTAATAGCCAAGATGATGGTCCATATGCCATAAGAACAGCAATTGGATGGATTGTCAATGGTCCCATCAGACGAGATCACCTCCGAGACTCAGATGAAGAGTTGGAGAGTGTTAATGCAAACTGGATTTCTCTGGAAAGCATTGAAGAGCTGTTAATCCAGCAATTCTACTCTGACTTCGCAGAATGGAGCTGTGAAGACAAAACAGAGATATCACAGGAGGATCGACGCTTCATGAAAGAAGTAGAACAGTCTTGCTAGCTCATTGAGGGGAATTACTGTAAAGACAAGTCTGTGAATATGCCCAGTAATCGTAGTCATGCAGAAGAAAGAGCAATCAACCTCAAAAGGAAACTCAACGAGAACCCCGAGTTCTTTACCGACTACAAAGCGCTTCATGGATGACATCATAGCTAAGGGCTATGCAGAAAAGGTCCCTGAAGAAGGTCATGAGGCCAAGGAAGGAGAGGTTTGGTACATCCCACACCATGGGGTGTACCACCCCAAAAAGAAGAAAATTAGAGTAGTCTTTGACTGCACAGCTATGTACCAAGGTGTCTCCTTGAACAACCAACTACTCCAAGGGCCTGACCTCACGAGTACCTTGATTGGAGTGCTGACAAGGTTCCGAGAGGAGTCAGTTGCGATAATGGCCGATATATAAAAAGCAGTAAAGTCGAAGGACAACTGAGGCAGCGGAAAGAAGACCCGGGCACGGAAGAAAACAGCAGGAGCAGAGAAGAACAGTGGTATGACCCCCTACAACAGCAGCGGAGAGTTGAAAGAGAACAAAGTTTGAAATCATATCACTCTGTTTGGTCTTGGCTGAAAGCACAGTGTCCAGCAACAGACCGACAGACCATGGGAAGATGGAATTGAACACACTGGAACAGAGTAGACAGAGTCACCATGTTTGCATCTGTTTGCAAAGAAAAATTTTCTCCCCATCCCCATTCCAGGAGTTGATTTTTGTGGAAAACATAAAGACTCACAGGGAAACTATGATAAAGCCAACAAACTCAGCAAAACAAGAAGCCATAAACTTCTCCGAGTCGCTTTATGGTGATGTCACAGCAATGACAAGCCATTGGAGTCCATTGCGCCTGGGCTGTGGGGGGAAGATCCCCAAAATCATTCTCATGACTTGTGTGTTTATTGCTTGGGAGGGGAGCATGCTTGGGCAGCACGGGAGGATCCTGCTGTATGTATGAGTTGCTTTTGTATGTCAGCAAGGCAAAGGGAAGCATGTTGCCGTTTGTTTCAGAAACAGGGTACAATATGGGAGACCCCTACTGTAGGCCTACAGGCTACCAAGTGGTTCAAGCCTGCAGCCGTAGGAACTGGGTAGGCTGGCATGGGTTCCACTCCAGGCCCCCTTACTGTGCGCACAGTGGGGGGGGCTGTGGTCTGGGTCTGGCCCAGCTGAGGTGGTGCATTTGCCCCCAGGCCTTCATATGAGTATAACGCCCCGCATCCTCGTTGATAGATGTGGAGGATGATGAGGTTATTTCTCTGTTCTCCTTCAGAAGAGGAGGATATGTTCACTGCGGACCAGCAAGAGGAGGGGGAGCTCGATGAAAAGTGGTTGCCTCTCTTGCAAGGTCTTATTAGTAGGACATCAGCAGCTCTGGGTGTGGAAATGCTGCCTAGACAAGGGCTCGGCCCATCATTTTTTGATGATGATAAAGGGGGGTCTCAACCTTCGATGCACTTCTTGGTGCTCCTCCTCACAGACTTTGAGGAAGTGGTCAGGAGGTAATTCAGAACCTCACGACCACTGGTCCGGGTTCTGTTGGACTATGACTGCAGTTCACACTCCAGAAAGGATTGGATGAGGGCCACCACCCTCTGTGGATGCAGCATTGGCAGCTCTAGTGGCTCCCTCAAAGTCAGTTCTGGGGAAAGGGAAGAGCCATGGAAAGAACTGCAATGTGATGGATGGTTTGCTGGAGAACATGCCTGGGGCTATGGCAGTCCAGACAAAACTGGCCAACACAGCAGCCATATTGTCCTTGTATCAGCGGCACTTAGACCAGCGTCCAGGGTGGTGCAGCAGGAGAGGACAAAGAGGGCATGGGGGCAAAGCACCAAAGGGCCACAAATCCCAGTCCTGATACCATTTTCCTCCTGTCAGCCAAGACCCTGAGGGGCCTCATGCACCATGGGAGTCCTTGGGGGTAGACCCCTGGGTTGTTACAAAAATGAGGGGTATCGTCTTCAGTTTTTGAGCGCCCCTCCTGTGACTTCAGTACCGGTTTTTACCATTGTGGCAGATCACCAAGGTAGAGAAATCTTACACTCAGAGTGTTCTGGTCAAGAGGGTCATCAGAGAAGTAGGGCACAAGACAGGCAGGTGGGGTTCTATTTGCATTATTTTCTAATCCCAAAACACGTTGGGATGCTCCAGCCCATTTTGGACCTTAGGGGCCTAAATAAGTTTCTTTGGCCCATGAAGTGCAAGATATTGTCCATACCACGGGTGAAGCAAGTGGTCCTTGTGGGAGACTGGTTTGCAACAGTCAACCTCAAGGATGCATATTTCCAAATTCCAATTCAGGAGGGACGCAGAAGATTCCTCAGATTTGCCTTCGACAGATATCGCTAGCTCCCTGCACCTTTACCAAGTGCATGGACGTGACCTTAGGGCCTCTGCGGCAGCAGGGTCTCTAGATAATGACTCACCAGGACAATTGGCTCATATGTGCTCAGACAGAGGAGCAGTGTTGTCGTCATGTCCAGATGTTGTAGGTGCACATCCAGTATCTGGCTCTGTGCATAAAAAAAAAAGTGCAGTCTGCAACCATCTCAGGCAACCCAGTTCCTCAGTATGTGGCTGGATTCCAGGACTGGGTTGGTGACGCTGACTCAGGCCAGGCAGGATTCCCTCTGAGAATGTCTGGAGCAGTTTCACCTGAGGGCCAGGGTCACATGGAAGCTGTGTCTTCACCTGTTAGGTCTCTGCTGTACAGGCGGTGCCACTAGCTCTCCTGCACATGCGGCCAGTACAAAGGTACCTGTATGGCTCGGGGCTCTGCTCTCAGAGGCATTGGTGGGTGTCGGTGCTTGTTACTGGGAAGTTGTGCACAGCTCTCAAGTGGTGGAAGGTCCCGGAGAACTTGGTGAGAGGCAGCAGGCTAGGCCCTGTGCTGCACTCCCAGGTGATCTCTGTGGATGCATCCCACGAAGTATGGGGTGCCATACACGACGGCAGAGGGACCAGTGGATGCTGGGGAGCCCTGTGGCAGGGCCACCATATCAACGCCTTGGAGATGAGAGCAATCCATCTGGCCCTGGTGCATTTCCTCCTAGTACTGCATGGTTGCCACATGCTTGTAAGAACCGAAAGCACCACAGTAGCTAGATATATAAACAGGCGGGGAGGCATGGGCTCTTTGCACCTGAGCAGGATAGCGCACAGACTGTGGACGTGGGCATACAAGCAGTTCCTGTCACTCAGGGCAATGCTTGTGCTAGTGTTAATTTTGTTGATGAGATGATGATGAAAACGACTAGTCAATGACGAGTTTTGCAGCGCTTAAGACTAAATAAAAACTGACTAAAAAGAAACAGGTACACATGCATGCACGCACCTGCACACATGCATGCAGCCCGTTCTTTTCCAGATCCCTGAGCACATTCTCTTGGACTTTCATAAATGTGCAACAATGGCAGCCACCGGTCGTAAGTGCCGGGATAATGTGTGGATTCATTTCCATTACGACAAAAAAGAAGACAAGACTAAATCCCATGTTGAATCATGTGACATGCTTGTGGGAAAAACACCATCAATCTAAAACGATATCTGCCAATCACTCATCCCAAAATTCACGCGAAGGTAAGCTCAGCATTTTGCTAGCTAACAGTAGTGCGAGCTAACCATAGTAGGCTTCTAGCCTCTCAGACTAAATTAAGATGGAACACAAGAATAAATGACTGATTGTTTTTGGTGTATGTGTATGTATGTTTTTGGTGTATGGAGTTTCTCCTGTTTAATTTGATGTGCAGTGTGACTATACTGCTACATAATTAGTGCAGCGTTGTATGTTGTTTGCTGCAGTGAATCTTAGGGTCCCCCAATTAGTGGTCCTTGGGGTTTAACAGGTTAAAATGCTATTTTTTAATGATTATTATTTATAATTGAAGTGTTGGCATTTGTAGTAACAACTAAATGTACACTGAAAACTGCCATGAATTGTTGGAAATCGACATGGAACTTGCTTGGCAGTTGTCCCCCCCATGACCCCCCTTCCACCAAGTCTAGGGAAGGCTATACACATCAGAGTAGGAGGGGGAGGTGACATTTTTCTAAAAGGTGTGAATTGTAAAAAAATCTCTAGTGTAAAAAGATCAGGCTCAGTAAAGCCTAATTTGAGCTTGAATTGATGTATTTAACTCCTTCATGCATTAATTATTAAATAACAGTTGGCTTTTTAAAAACTGAG
>JAPTYQ010021821.1:11018-31159 GCA_029814465.1 Ostorhinchus cyanosoma
TATGACTGGAAAAACTTCTACAAAACCCAAAGCAGTGGTATTTACTGTGACCCTCCTTTCCACTAACATGTCTTTAACCTTTTTGTTCAGACAATATGACATTTTTTGCATTAATTTTGTAATGTTTTACACCAGGTTTCATTCAATACATATCAGATGTTTCTGTTTGTGCTGCTTCTTGTCATGGGGTAAAGGGCCACACTAAATGGTGACTTTAATCTTTGGAAGCCATTTAGTACAGTTTTTTTGCATGTTTTAATGCTGTGCACACATTTCCTGTATTTTCTTGTTGTATGTGGGAAAAAAGAGAATACCTGCAAAAACAACAAAGCTAAAGGTTGAAGACTTATGCACAGTACTGTTCATCTATACATTTATACTGTTTTGTTTTAAGTAAGAATTAAAGTGTTAAATACTTTTCCTTAATCGGAAGCACTTTAGTTGTAATGGAACATGCAGTTTTAATAATTTAATAAACACAAATATAATTCTACAAACAATGATTTTCAGCAAATGTGCTTTGTATATAAATATATATATTTTTTATCAGCTCCGAAAGTTTAAATGAATACAAGGTTACGGGAGCTATTTATAGTCAGGCTATTGGCCTGTGTATTGTTTAGATCTTCAATCCCACAATGCAAAGAGCGCGGTGTGGAGAGTTGGTGGAGCTCTGTTGGGGAGAGGTGCTGTGGATGGCAGGGGGAGCCAGGTTTTTACCAGCCCGAACAGACCTAAGTCAAGACGGAGTGCAACAAAAATATTAAAGTCTGAAGACAGGAAATACAACCTTCAGAGTAAGAGCTGTAATACAAGAGGAGGTATTTGTTTGTGGAATTACAACGGAAATAGCACAGTCCTATTATAAGAAAACATATTATGGTGCACAGTATTTCCAAATGAATTACGTAGTATGAACTGTGATGCAAAGAAAAAACATGAGAACTGAAAAAAAAGCAAAACAAACCAAACAACAACAACAAAACACACAACACAGCAATGGAAATATAGATAAATAAAACGGCATATGAGCTAATTGAGCTTAAACTTTTACAAATGGTATATGAAGAATGAAATAAAAACAACAACAGAAAAGCACAGAAAAGGACATAAACAAAATACAAAAACCTTAAATGACATATAAAGAATGAAAAACATTCATCTTCTGAACCACTAGGGTTGACGTATAGACAAACAAGCAAACAAACAAAAAAAGAGAAGTATAAAAAAAGAAAGAAAAAAGAAATTCCACAGAATCATGACAAAATTGCTGAAATAACCTACGATATAAAATTGATGTAAAAAGATATATGGTGAAAATGAATAGTAATCATAACAACCCTTGGAGGAAAAGATAGTACAGTTTATTGATATTTTATTTATAATTTCTTTATTACAACCTTCATATAGTAGTAGTAACAATACTGATGCATTAAACTGTGTTGAATTGCAGTCTATAACCTTTGGGTGTTTTTAGTAGATCCTGCAGAAGTTGTGGGTCCTTTGGGCTTTTATTGTGAAGTGCAGGCCGGATGTGGTGTCTGTGTCGGTGTGTGTCTGTGTGTGTCTTCACTTCGGTCCGGAGGATGCGCATATTCTCCGCTTTTAGGGGGAGGTTTTTGAGCAGCTCGGACTCTCGTTGTTTAACAGCATTTATCCACCAGGAATTGCCAAAATACCTTGTAGGATTCCTGAAAGTACCGCCGTTTTGTAGTAACATCCCGACAAACTCCATTCCAGCTCTCGGGTATTTTGTTCGAGTGAGTTTAACAACTTTCGGACTAATTTTTTTCGGGACCTTTATTCCTTGGCGAGTCGAGTTGTCCTGCGCTCGCGCAACTCCCTCGATTTACTTTGGATTAGCAAGGTTAAACATAGCAAAAACCGACACAACACGGGCTTAAATGTTTATATTTTGCTAACCTTAAAGCGTTTAGTTTTTTTCTGGCTCTTGTTAAGTGTTTTTGTTTCACACAGAGGGGGAAAACACATTTTTCCTTTGCTCAAGTCCGGTGAAAATATGCTCGAACTTGTTAGCTTAACGGCGATAGTTAAGTGAACGTCGTGAAGGGGCCACGCTTTAAAGTCTGGATTAACTGTTTTTCGGGAAGTTTTTCCTGCATCAAATCTCAGCCCAGGAGTCTTCCTTATCTAACCCAGCCTGGACTCTTTCACAGCTCCCCGCCAGTAAGGTGAGTCGGTGTCTTATTATCCCCCCAGGCGGTGATTTATCTTCACTTTAATGTAGGTTTACGTGCTAGCTTATTTGTTTGCAGATATGTGATTGTATGTGTGTGTCTGTGTGTATATGTGTGTGATCCGTGGCAGTTATTTTCTGCAATGACATTCAACCACCTGTTTGTTCTTAAGAAATATTTCTGTGCTCTGGAAATGGGGGAAAAAGGAAAACTGCCTGTTTTTCATTACGTGATCTGCTTTCTTGAAGGGGTTCCATGCATAGTAACACCTCTGTCTCCTCCATGCTTTGGTATGAACTGGAAAACACAAAATCCTGACACTTAGCGGTTCAAAAATTAATGAAAATAAAGTTATTTTGGTTAAATGTACAAGTCAAAACAAGCACCAGCCAAGGTTAGATAATGTACAGGAGGAAACAGTGTCCTATCACGTGGAACCTAAATCCCAGATGATTTTGTTAATGTAAATGATGATGTTAACACTTGTTAAACAGTGGTGGATCTAAAAGTGTCTGATTTCTGCATATTCTTGGGATACATTGTGCCACAGTAGAATTAGAAAGTGTTTGCATGTCTGCCAGGTCCTATTTATATTGAAAGAACATTAATACTCTCTAAAATATACTACAAACGTGAATTTCCAACATCTTGTCCTGTCTTTTGAGTCATGGGATGTATTTCTTGCTCAGAAATGCAGGCATCCATCATTACTGCATCTGTCATGAAGTCTGGCTTTGGGGGAGGCAGTCTGATGTTATGTAAAGCTCTAAATGTTATGTTATGTTATAAAAGGAGAGGGAGAAGATGGATGGTTTAGAAAAGCAGCATGCCCACAGGGAGTTCACCAAGGGTAAAAAAAAAAAAAGTTTTCCCCTCCAGCATCTAATGGGAAGTGAGGAATAGACCTGGCCTCTAATTTAGTAACAAAGGGCAATCCCCACTTAAGCTACAACACCATATTTACTGACTAAATCAACCAGGAAATGTAATGTGAAATTAAATATTTCCCTGACAGCTTTGAATGATACATTTCACCATTAGTGCTTTATACAAACTCACATTGATGATACAATTGTTTCAAACTAGCATTTTACTCTTATTTGAACATGTTTAGCTCATTAAATTCATATTCAATGTCTTTTGTAAAGACTATCTAGAGGGATTAAGTAGTTTTCTCTGCTTTAAACTCCCATAGGTAAACACACATGTATGTAGTGACCTATTCTTGGTGTCCTGCAAAGCACTTTGGATTAAGTGTCAACCAAATGGTTAAGTGTCAGTTTGTTTGACATTAATTGTCTTTACATTTGAGTGAAATCTTAGGACACCTGATCTCCCCCTATGGCATACTGGTGGTGAACTACTGGCTCAGGCCATGAGGCTGCAAAGACAAACCATAAGTGTCTGTTTTTGTGAAAACAGTCGCCTCGGGGAAATGGTCTGATGCTCTTAGGTCCACTGCACTGCAGCTTGTGCACTCCACTGGCCACTCCACTGTGCAGACTGGCCTCTTGCTGGCTGGGAGTGCAATGTAAACTGGGAATGGGCAGCAGAATTTGGGAGCTGAGGAATTTTATGCATGGATGGCATTGAACAGTAATTATGGTGTAGGCCATGTTATGGGTTAGGCCTGTAACCTTTGTCTTTGTATTGTATAATGAGAGAAGCTAAATGTTTTTTGCACAGTGTTAATCTGTCTAGTTTAACCTCTTACTCAACAGATTCTCTGCAACTTCTCTTGAGAAAGTTGGTTTTCATTAAATTTGTTATTCAGGAAAATATCTTTTGTGTGTTTCTTAAAAAAATGTAAATGATATTCAATTCTCCACTGTGTGTTTTTAGAGCAGTCCTGTATTCCTCCAAAGGTTGCTTCTGTGTTTTTTCTTGTACATTTTGGTGCTGTGTATGTTTCTACGCATGCAGCACCCCGTAAGTGTGTGTTGGAAAATCCATAATGTCTTTATGGCAGCACCAATGTGTAGATGTTAGAAATGTGAATTTTCTGTTAGAAATATAGAAATACTTGAGGGTCTTATGGACAGTTTTTGGTCCTGTTATTTTGTGTAAATCTCACTCTGCTAGACACTTAAGTCTGTTTCCTGTGAAGTGACCAATGAGCATCTTATCAGCCCAGCCCATCAGATAAGTTTTAGTTGCTCAGAGGCTGCCGGGCTGTAAAACTGGAGGGCAGTGTGAGAATTGTTAGCGTAATCTGTCATTTAATCCTTTTATGTTTTAGGTATAAAGCAGAATTTGTGCATCCTTATCTCACCAGTTAAAAAGGAGTAAGGCAGACTTGGTCTGAACATATTTTAGAAAGTGTAGAATTCAACTGATGTTTGAAATGTACCACCATGAATTAAGTTTTAATAAAATATGCATATCATCTTATTTTTGAATCTTTTATCTTGTTAGGCATTCTGGTACAATATTTCTTTACTGGCATTTTGATCTCCCAGTACTTTTATGTCAAATTTGGAAAAGTTTGTGTTTTAATAAATAAATTAAATTTGAGCCTTTTGTAAATCTTATTACAGCACTAATCTCAATGCTAAACCAATTAATACTATTAATATTGTGACAGTATTTAACACCCATACAAAACAAAACCAGAGCAGTGGTGTTTTTAGTTATATATGAAGATAGATATAAAATATGTTATTATAGATTTAAAAAGACAAATAACTGTACTTACTTTTTTGTAGTACACTCTTTTCTTTTGTGTTAATGGGGTTAGATATTACAGGCTAATTTTAGGTATTGGTATCCTCCTTTCAGTGAATCAGTCGATCTCAGTTCGTAAGTGTTTCCTGTGTGTGGATAGTAAGACATTCTGTATGTTTAACTCTTGCTCCCATGGGAGCTTAAGATGACAAAGCTTTGTGTCATACTTTTGAAGACACCACTTCCTCTTTCAATTATTGATGGTTGTTATAGTGATGAGGGTCCGGGGAACGTGGTCGGCTGCTTGCTGCGGTTCCTTCTGTCTGGCAGCAGAAGCAGCCACTTGGAGCTGTCCCAAACACTGACTCACTGCTTACAGAGCCGCGATGACCAAGCTTCTTTATCCCCTTCGGACCCCCCTGACCCAGCTCAGCTGCTGGAACACTAGACCATTCTTGGAAAGTGAAATTGAATTGGTTTTTAGGAGAACACAATGACTGTTTCAGTGATGAACACTCACACAAGCCATTACCTCTTAAAGGAAACCACAGCTGCATCTGAACATGACTTAGTGTGTGAGTGTAAACCAAGTAGGGATTTCTTAGACCGAGATGTGGAGTAGCTTTTGTAGTTTTACATGATGGATATTTTGGAGTCATTTGGGACTCTGTTGACATTCTTAACGTCATCATTAATGGGGCCCATGTCCTCTGGCTTGACAGCATCAGGGTGAAGAAACCAAAAAAAGCAGCATTTGTTTGACACTTGTTGACAACCCAAGGGAGCAAGTGGTCATGGGGGGAGGGGTCATTTTGGGCTCAGGATCAAGACCAACTGTTAGACAATAGATCTCTCAGAAATGATGGCCTATGGTCTCTCTACAAAGGTGTCACATAGCAGGCTATAGTTTTTTGGTCTTAAACAAATTTCTCAGGGGGGGTTACAGAGGTTGGGGCAAGTGTTAATCTCTGCGACCAGATGCTGCAGAGTTGATGATGCAAGCAGATGTGCACATATGAGGGTCACCAGCTGTAATATGCCAAGTTGTGAAGGATATTGCACATCCTTCAACCCCAGCAGTCCTGTGAAAGATAGGCTAACTTGCATATTTTCTCTGACTGTAGTGACAGTCCAAATAACTTCAGAATGCTTTGGTTACATTTTATTCCAAAGAACTATGCAACATGTATCTACTGTTTGCTTGAGGTTTATAAACAGGCTTTTTACTCCGCAGTTTCTTATCTCTGTTTTTGTACAATCATATCCTAATGCGGGAGTATCTACTTTCAGCCATGTAGACAGAAGTAACGTTGTCTTTCCTTGTTTGGAGAGTACTTTGTCATGTCAGCTTAAATGTAGATTGTTGTTTGTGTTTGTACATCCTATTACTTGGTATGGTTTACAGTTAGTTGTGAAGAGCCACGCAACAATCAAATTCTCTTGGGTTTTTTTGGCAGGCTTTTCCTGCATTGTTTTGGCAGGTTTTTTGCACACGGAACTAAATCTGCAACTTTTATCAATTGCATATAGTGTTGTAGTTTGTTTGTTTTAATTTCTGTGTAGTTGCAGAACTAGATTTAGTTTTATTTCATATTTATTATAACTTTATTTAGTTTTCCAGGTATTATAAGAAAGGCCTTGATTTTATAGAAGATGAATTGGATTGGATGAATGAATGACATCAAATGTAATTTACTGCACCTTTATTTATTCAAGTTTCCATATTGTGCAAAACTTTTACCACAGGGCAGAAACCGAAATAAAGCTGTGTTCTTCATGGTAATGTTGTATTTGGTTATTGTACTTTTTATTTAGTTTAGTTTTATACACACACATTCTTTCCAGTTAAGAAAACGTTCTCTGCTACTTTAGGTTAAGTTTTAGTCCAGATTGTGGTAACTATAATAACTGTCAGACCTTTATAGTTCTTAGACTTGATTATATGGCAATTAAAGTATTTTTTCCTTTTCTTTAATTTTTTTTTCAGCACTGTGAATGACCTGTTGCTGATGCTCATCAGGTCTGAATGGAGATCCGGTCGCAGAAAAGCCAACAGTTGTAGCTCCCTCAGCAGGATGCTGAGGCAAAGTATACTTCTGTTTCTGGCTTTATTCGCCCAAGTTTTAAGGACCCAGTGTCGGCCTGCCAACACAGATGACGGTAAGGCTGTTTGAGAACTTTAATTCTACTCAGACTTTATTTGTACCTTGCTTTTCCTTGCCCTCATTGTAGTGTTATTAAATATCATGTAACTGATTGAACTTATTAAGCCCGACTTATCTAGACTCTTTTCTTGAGAAGCAGTCCACTGATAATCAGGGCTTTGTTCTTTGTACAGGAATGTAATCCTAACACACTCCAGGCTGTGGTGAAGTCTGTTCTTTGTAGCGTCAGTGTTCACCCACCACCCCCATTTGCTGGAGTCTGATGTTGTTTGAGTGCACTATACTGCGTCAGATGTACCACAACTGTGCTTCTGATCATTAGTACCACCTTTTCTGTTTTTCCCGGGTAGCTGTAAAATGTAATTATTAGTTGGCAAAAATGTACCAACAAATCTTACTAACAGACATTGCAATGATTGAATTTTATTTCCTGTAGAGAATTTAGCCTGATCTGGCTGTTGGACATGTTCACTTCTGAAAAGGGGAAAGCAGCACTGAAATTGAATCCTTAAAAATGTGTCTCTTGGATACAGTCCAGCAGTGTAATAGCTGGCTGGACTTGTGGGTAGATGGGCTTGGATGTTTACACTCTACAATCGGAAGTGGAGTTCAGCAAAAGAATATGATAAAGCACAGCATTATAATTAGAGTAATTAAGAAAGAGGGTCTATCTTGGGTAGTAAGCCCTAAAATAAACTTGGTGTAGTGGTGTTTGAGCTGACAGTGAGACAGGGAGGAGTAAATGACTCCCATCTGTAGCCCAAGGGCTGCCCCACTACCTTGCAGTCCCTGCTCCTCTCCTTCTTTGTAATGAAAAGGTATTTGTTGTCACTGAGAGTAGAGTTAACTGCCAGGGAAACTATAAATTAGCCTGTTTTTTGAAAAAGGAAAGAAGATGCTACTCCAAGCCCTCCCTTATCCCCAAGGATAGGGTTTCTTAGGAGAATGTTTGTCTTCTGAGCCATAAATTTCCTCTGGGGTGGGGGAGTTGATGCATTTACACTCCACCCTGTTCTTAATCACCAAATGGCCAGGTACTATCTATGCCTCTCTCCCTGCCCCCCCTGGCTTTTGCTTGGGAATGCTTCACTTTCCCCCCTCTTCCCTGCTGGGTGACGGATGGCTTCAGCTGTCGACAAACAATCACAGCAGAAGCATTTGGTTGCATTCCTTTTGTCTTGGGTGGGGAAACAAAATAGTTATATTGAAATGGTTGTGTTTTATGCACGCTTCTTTGTTTGTCTTAAGGGTTTTTGTTGTGTGTGTGTTGTTCACCTAAGAAAAGAATACCCCCTGAACAAATTCACTTCATTGATTTTATTCGGGACCTCACGGGCTCCCATTTCAATGATAACCCATTTTAAATGTTGTCTCTGTCTCTGTGACCAGGCAGAGAAACTTGTCATAAAACCCCTTTATGCTGCTATTTTTGGAGTAGGGGCATTGAAATGTCACAAGTCATGGAGATCCCACTGGATATTTTTTGACTCTGTGCTTTGCTGTCAGTCAAACCAGAAGCACCACTGACCTCTTCAGATCTGGAGCTGCCTAGTCCCAAGAAAGACTCTTGGCAGACAGCTATGGGGCCCAAAAGTGCCTGCCTGGCTTCGCTGATTTTCTGAAAGCGGGCAGAACAGTAGACTCTGGTTTAAAGGATCGCTCCAAATAAAATGTTTCCATTTTCTTCTCGTCATTCTTTCCAACTTGAGAAAAACTATTTATTATTGTAAGTTTTCTTTTTGAATATGTTTTAAAACCGTGGTTTTCAAACTTTGTACAGTGGAGTACCCCCCTGAAATATACTTTTATAGCCAAATACCCTCAACTCTCACTTCAGCATTATTGATTGACACAAATTAGGCGAAATTTGTTCCTGTGCCAAAGGTGTCTGTTTATATTTTCAAAACTTTGTGAACAAACAACATATATTTAATTGTTTAAAAAAAAACAACACAGTTTATAAAGTAAATTTTGTGTGCAGAAAGCAACTGAAAAGTGCCATCTTTTATTGATAAGAAAAATAAATAAATTGTTCATTAATCAAAAAATGAACCTTTCACCAACAAAAAATAATTCCTTAGGTACTCAAATAAACTCATTTTGAATAATATGAAATAGAAATGTTCTTAAAATGTTACCAAAGCTTAAACAAGATGATTGACAGTAAAACAAGCCTATTATATGAATGTATTTATTGTGTTTAAAATTAAGCATTAATTTTCATTATTTATTTTTGGATTCACTACATGATAACTTATTTAATGTATTTTTCCAAAAAAAATTTCAAGTACCCCCTGGGCTTCTTCCAAGTACCCCTGGGGGTATGTGTACCCCCCTTTGGGAACCCCTGTGTTAGGGCATTTGTAAGCCTTTGACAGAAAATCTGGTTTTGTGTGTACTAAGCAATGTGACATGGACTGAGACCAGTTTTAGAGTGAAAGTCTGCTAATTAATGCTATTACTAGAGCTGCACTGTATATCCACCAATACTGATATTGGCACATAAGATGTATTTGCAGTGGCTGATATTTATTTGTTGTGTTCATTCAAATACAGCCTAATATGTTGAAAGGCATAACAGAGTTGTATAGCATATGTAACTGTTTTTATATTTAGAATGAAGATTTAATTGTTGAAGGTGGGATAAATAATAACAAAACAAAAAACAGAAAGTAGTATCTGTTTCGGCATCACATTGGCTAGCAGATACATGTCATTTTATAAATGACAATGACATTTTTAAATATTGCATCGCTTCTTTTTAGATTTGTGCCTCAGAATAGGTTTAATCCACATCTGGGAAACAATGCTAGTGCAAAGGTTAATGTACCTGAATTCAATTGACACTTAAGTGAAGCTGCAACATGAATAAGCTACATTAGTCAATTGAAAATGTACTTAGTTAACTGCTTCAGTAATTGTTCAAGTAATGATGTACTAATATTAGCTTGAAATATAGTTATTTGCACAATTTTATCCTTTTTTTGGCCTAAAATGAGTAGTTTTGAGCTGTTGCCTGATGAAAATTGCACCAGTTTAGGCTGTTGGAGGATATATATTACTTTAAAACTGTCTTTTTTAACCTTTCATGTGGGTTGGTGAAAGGAGAAAACAGCAGATTGATTGATAATGAAAGTCATCATTAGTTACTGCCCACACTGGAACAACTGAAAGGTTAACTTTGCCCTACACAGTAATCCCTGTAGCTTCCAAGTGTTAATCCATGCTGATTGTCAGCAGCTCATTTAGGAATGAAAAGGGTCCTCTGCTGGAGTGCTTTCAGGAGGGACACTCTCTGTGAATTTTTTTGGGGTTGCTAATGGCCATTGTCCTTTTCTTTTGCTTCCTGCCAGTCCAGCCTTTTGTTTCTTATCAATCCCCTCTATATGTCACCACCCCTTCACTCTGCACTGGTCAAACCAGCAAAAGGGAACGTGCCATAGCCATTTTTTGTGTGCCACAAGAGAACATCAACCAGCCTGACTTTACTGCATTCAACCATCACTCCAGTGAGAGCAGGAAATCCCAGAAGTCATTCACGCGGCATATTGCTTCCTATCTTTTAGGCAGAGAAAGTTCCATAGACTGGCGCCAAGTCTTCCTTTTAGTTGGTCCTTAATTTACAGACTAGTGAGTTTCCCCCCATAGTTTTAAACCTCTGCATGCTTGTGTCTGTAGGAAAATTCCTTTCATGAGTTATGTAATTAGGCTGATTTTAAACAATGTCAATCAAGTTTTCCAAAAGGTTAACAGAACGCATGAGAGACCATTCCAGATGGGCTGCTTTCTGAAAATATAGTCCTTAATCCATTTTAATCCAATCATAGCACCAGGAGGATTAACTGAGATGAAACATCCTCATATTCAAAGGAGATGCTGGAAACTTGGCTCTTACCTCCAAGCAGGGACTAGACAATAAATGCAGTGTGAGTGATACAGGTGTGTTAGTTACTATCATAATTTTTTCACGTTGAAGGTCAGAAAAGTTACTGGTTTAGGACAAGATGCCTCAGTTTGGCTATGATGTCTTTTATGTTATTTCAGGTTAAAGTAGGTTGTCACAGAAGTCTTTCTGTGGCCTACAATAAAGCAACAAGCAAATTTTACAGCTTATATGGGCGTTTTATGATGTCTGTGGCCAGATTCACAGCTGGGATGTTGACTCAGCCTTATCAGTGTTATCTTCATTTAGAGGGCAGGGGCAGAGACATTGTGGATGGTTTGCAACCTTGCATTTTTTTTATTTTTTTGAAGGCTGTGTCCAGGTTGGATAGCAGTAGTCCATCACTAAATGCCTCGTCTGCTTTCCCCCCCATCGGTTTTGTTTTTGAGGAGAAAGTTGATCCTACCCCCTGGCCCCCTTTTCCTGCTGGGATTAAGGGCCTGTCAGACATATGTGATCCAGGAAATACCTTTACTAGGCCCAAGTGGGGTCACCATAGCAACTGGCACTAGAACCTGCCTCTGCAGGCCCTCTCTGGCTCGCTCCTATGCACATGCTCACTGGCTCACTGTGTCTGCTCCCTCTTCCCCTTTATTGTTTGAAGGCCTTTGTTGTGATGGTGGGAGGGATTAGTCAGGTTTGCTGATGTTGACATGAAGTTATACTGTATGGATATGCTTCCTGTTGAGAGGAAGTGCTTTTACAAACATACAGCAGGCTTTGAGAAGGGTTCAGTTTTCTTCTCTTGAGGGTTTACTCACCATTATGTGGTTTAATTACCTAGTTGTAAAGTAATTATAGTTTTAAAAAAAACAAAGACTTTCAAAAACACAAACTAAAATTAACACACAAGCAAAAAAAGAATCATTAAAATCAGCCCTTTTCACTCTGTTAGTTTTTCATGGTGAAGGAGAACAACATGGCATGCTTCGATTTTGTAATTTAAATTTGATTGTCCTCCATCTTAAAGTTTCTGTAAGTCAAAGCTAAACATGTAATACTGGGAAAAACTAAAATATGAAAAAAATTAACTAAAATCAGTCACATCCTGAAGTTAGAAAATATTTACATACTTGTGAAACTTAACTAAAACTAAAAACCCTGAACTGAAATAAAAAAAACAAACTGAAAGACTTGAGCTGATGAAAATGCAAGTGCCTTGTTCACTCTAGTTGTAATGCACAAGAGACTATGGGAAATGTAAAAGAGGTGATTAAAGTCAATCAGATTTTATGTTCATGTACCACAGGGTATATTTTGGAAATCAGGCGCCATTTTGCTCTTGATTGAAACCTAGTACATTTGAGAGTTTTTAGCATGGAAGTGTGATTCTCGAGCAAGAATGTCAAACAAGTTGGCAAGTGACGATCTTTACCTTTGTAACTAGACAAACAACACCATTGTGATGGACAACATGTCAGCATAATTGGGTTACCCCCTCCCCCTAGTGTACTATGTAGTCATTTAGAATAGGGGGCTCAGGTGTTTTGCACCGTGACACCTCTCCGCTCTTCATTCCTCTAATTGAATTCTACCTTCCTTTCCCAAGTAGCTCCTTCCCTGCCCAACGATGGGGCTTTGACTAATTTGGGATGTGATTTAATTTGAGAAAGGGCTTAGACAGGCGCCGTTAAGGGAGGAAATCAAGGAAAAGAGTTTTCTGCTCACTCTTGGACAGCTTTTTCATGTGTTTACACAGATCCTGTGGGGCAGTCCTGCCCCATTTTCTTCAAAAACCACAATTCATGATTTATTTAGAGACATTGTGCGTATTTGTGTAATTAAGTAGTAGCCAATATACTGTGTTTACAATTGTATCTAAGTTACCGGTGTTAAACTTTACTGTTCTCTTAATATTCTATTGTAGTCAACTCAGAAACACAAATACAGCTCTTCACCCTTGATTTTGGGGATCGTTTGGATCTGACATGCCCTGACAAGGATTCCCACCATGCTGTCAACTGGACCAAAGACCATGTGACGATAGTTGATGGAGAACACACACATATCCGCAATGGACAGCTGGAGATAGAGACAGTGGAGTTGGCAGACTCTGGCCTGTACACATGCACCACCTTTGGCAACCGCAGCATCGACTTCAATGTCACAGGTAAGATTCCAAGGATGACCACAACAAAGCAGAGCCTTATCTTAGTGCCCTCTTATGTTGTAATGAATAACAAGTGAGCATTTTATACTCTGAGTATTAGAATATAATGATGATGGTTATGAAAAGTCATCAGAAGATTATCTATGTTTAACACATGTTGATGTAGTCATGTGACGTATGTGTTGAAATCTGTCTCATGCTGGGAGCTGAATGGTTTTTGGTGTTAGCTAATTGCGTTTCTACGCTAACAGCATCTATTGTTGTAGAGGATCATGTGGATTTTTTTTTTTAGGAAAGTCTGTCCCGGAGCCTCAGTATACAAGTCATTACATTGTGTTTATTATCATGGATGCAGGCAAATGAGACCATTGTTAGGTGGGGAAAAGTGTTGGGTAATGTTAACAAATGACTAGTTCCAATGCAAAATGGAGTCCAACATAAACTTTATGTAATTACACGATCATGTGTAAATCTTCCTTCATTACCTTTAACAATGTAGGCTAAAATGTCTGAATATTTAACATAAGCCTAGGTTTTGTTTTTTCAATAAAAACATGCAAAAAACTTGCTTTTGTAAGTGACAGCCACTTTTGATAACTACCAAAGTAGAGAATGTAGTCAAAGTTTAATAAACTGTTTTAAAATGACTTCTTTTCTACTCATTCTACATTATGTCCATCACTCTACATTTAATGTACATTATTACAAGATTTAGACTTAAGAAGAAAAGTGCGGTTAATGAAAGTAAATTAATCAGTTTATTTTTAAACAGTTGACAAACCGTAAGATTTACTCTCACACACTGTGTATAAAGTCTCATAAAAAAAATTGGTGCCTGTTGGATGTGAAAAACTCTGCTTCTGTTTTACGTTTTGCCAGTTAATTCACTTGCCTCATCTGAGGATGAAGATGAGGATGAAGAGTCTTCATCAGAAGAAGCAAAGTTGTTGGGCAGCCAAAAACTGCTGCGTAAGTGCTGATTTTTTTATTTTTTTTATTTTATGAATATGCAGTCATGAATGTTGCTCTAAATGGTCATTCCTCCCTTGCCTGCAGTCATAGTCATGTCATGAGTAACTGGCATGAATGGTCAGTGATTTAAGAGTTTTATGATTCAATTATAGGTCAGTCGTGTGTGGTGGTCACACTGGGGTGAATGATTTCACTCTGAATCAGCAGCTTTTCACTACTTCAATGACAGCAGTATCCCTATGGTGACTAACCGTGGTTAACCCTAGATGTCTCCCAATTTGTCTAAAGAGTAATTAAATCACTCAGACAGCACCATCTGGATGCTACTGGTGGTTCAGACCACAAAGAATCCAGTACCCGCCAAGTGTTGCAGGCATGTTGACCTTCAGTTTGTACTTCGAAAGTTTTATCTAAGCCTGGAATTTAGACAACCATGACTTCACTTCAACAAACCGCTATTGAAGAATCTTAAAAAAGGATTTAGTCAGTTTAAAGAACCTTTGAGTCTTTTATCTGTTCACCACTAAGCCCTATAATAAACTCTGAACCAAATCACTATAATTTAGAAATCTTTTTTAGTGGATTACATAATGTTTTCACCTAAAGGACCTTGAGTCATAGGGTGGATGAAATTCATGTATGACATTTGTTACACTTGTGTCTAACTGCTTTATTACCTCTTATTCTGTAGCTATGGCTCCACAATGGGCACAACCGGAAAAAATGGAGAAAAAGCTTCATGCTGTCCCAGCCAGTAAGACTGTGAAGTTTCGCTGCCAGGCCAGTGGCAACCCCACCCCCACGCTGAAATGGTACAAGAACGGCAAGGAATTCAAAAGAGACCATCGCATTGGAGGTTTCAAGGTCAATAAAAATAAAAAGATGTTTACAATTTCAATCAGTTTCTCCTTAGTGTCTCTGCACCCTCCTTAGCATATCTTCTTGAAGCCTGTTATTCAACAAGAGTGTAGATGTGTCAGTGATCTCATCTCCATATTAGATCACCAACCCCTCCCTTTGAGTAGAGAACACTTTGAGTGAAAAGCAGACAAGTTTCACATTTGACCTGAAAAACAATGCAAGATGAAATCCTATGCCTCAAAAAGATATGCTGTGCCATACTAAGAATACCTTCAGGTGGGCAATCTAAGCCACTTATGTGAATGATTGATAGCATTGGCTGTCCTCATTTTGTGAACTGGTGCATAGTCTTTTCTGTAATTACATCCACACAGCAGTAAACTTGTGACTGTGATACTGTCTGCACCTATGATATATGGAGTGTTTTGTAATCAGTCTTTTATTAAAGTCTTCCTATTTCCAGACGAGCTATTCAGATTGTGACGCTAACTGCTGATAAGACTCTCTGGGTTGTAGCCTGGATTACTTAGCAAAGGTGTGGCAGGTGAGGGGTTTGTACTGAGATGGCTAAGATACACCTTCCCCAAATCATATAAATGCCAGTTAGGACTATTAGATATTAATTTATTCTCATTATTACTTGTTCTTAGTTTATTATTTTTGCATTGATGTCACCAGCATATTCTCAAAATAAACAAGGAAACTTCCAAAGCCACGGTGTTTGTGTATAACACATAACGTGGCCTTTTTTATTAGTAGGTTGTAAATCTTGTGTTTTATGTACCTTTACTTCAACTACTCCTGGGATGACTGCATCCAGTGGCAGTTGCACAGGTGTGGAATGTATGTGTATGTTCGCACAGACTAAAAGAAAAAAAAAAACCTCCTCCTTCCATGCGTCTGCTCTTCCCATCAAGGTATTGGCCAGTCTAGCCTTGTCCTGTATTTCTACAGCCCATCTCCCTTCCCAGCTGGGGCACATTTAGGAGTTTCCTCTCAGCTGCCTGCTCCCCTCACCCCCACCTCCCAACTCAGCCAAGCAGCACACTTAACCATCTGGCTGCTGTTTTTTCAGTCAAGGTGCAAAGGTCTGCATCAGCGGCCGGGGACGTCTCTCATCCCTCCCACACTCCGCTTTTATGGCCAGGCCTCTATTGTTCATATCGTCTGCACAGAGACGTGCAGGAGGGAGGGAATAATGTAGACCACATGTATGAAACCAAGCACAACACATCTGGCAGTAGGCAGCTGGACTCTCTCATCACGTTTTAGCTAAATGAGGAAGCCGTATGGTTCAGTCGGTGTATATATATGTTTGATGTTGCCATTGCCTCAGAGGTTTGTTGGTTAATCACACACTGCCGGTCTTGGCAGATTTATGGAAGAAAAAATTATAACATGTCTCGGGAAAAAAGAGCCAGACATCAGTTGGTGCTAATAAGACAGGTTGGGGCAGATGTATATAAAACATACCTGTTTTTACCCCTAACCAACTGGGTCTTGTCAACAGAAAGAGGAAGTTGTTATCTTCTTATCATCACATTACACGTCATTGAAGTTTTTAGCTCTTCCATCAAACAAGAAACATTCAGTACAAGATGATGAATGGATTTGAACAGTTTTTCTTTTAACCAGCCTTTATGTAAATGAACATTTTCTTCCAAAATGTTTAGGTCCGTGACCATATTTGGTCCATCATCATGGAATCTGCCGTGCCCTCTGACAAGGGAAACTATACCTGTGTGGTGGAAAACCAGTATGGCAGCATCAACCACACCTACCAGCTGGATGTAGTCGGTAAGTGTACCATACTTTTGCTGGTTTGCAACAGAAAAGCCCATGTTGTCTACAAGACGTTAAAAATTCTTGAAAATATCTTGCATTTAATTTGATAAATTTTAGGCCTGAGACATAATTGGACCCAAATTTTCTCTAATAACCATTATCCATCTTTAAAAGTATTTTTCTGGTCTTACATTTGTTTAATGACTCTTTCATTGATGTTTCCCATTACTACAGTGGGTTAACAGATCAAAACTCATGTTTTTTAAGAAACTGACACAGTACTATAAAGTTCAAGTGTGGAATAAACAAGGAATGATGAGGAGAGAGCGGATTATTCCTGTAGGGCCTGCCCTGTGACCCGCATTCACGCCACTGGTTCAGTAAATTACATTTCCACTTCCTCCATTGTTGTTGTCCTCTGGGCTTTGCACAACCTCACCAGAGGCCAAAACCCTGATGAGAGGCAAGATCACAGCAGTAAATGGAATGTATAGTCAAAAGTGTTTTGCTAAGTCCCCACTGATATCTTGGTCAAAAAACCCTGGACAGCCTTTTCTGTCACTCTGCCAGCTCTCGTTTAGCTCTGGAGTTTACTTTGGAGACTTATCCGTCATCAAAATGGAGCCACAAGAGCATTTCATTCTACAGTAACGGCTCCACATCATACACTTAACTTGCTTGCCCATCTATTGTACCCTACTGTTAGTAATTACACAAATGGCATATAGCTGAAGAAACGGTTGCAGTAATTTTCCATTTGAGAAATGATAGTCTGTAACCTGCAAAATTACACAGTATAAATCAGTTTATACTGGTGACCCAGTCTGCAATCAGTGTTCACCACGAACAGTAACGACGCCTTAGCTTTTATTGGCTTACATTTTGAGAATCAGTCAGGAAAGTATGCTGTAAAATTACTGCACATACTTTTGTCTTTAACTTTGTTCATTTGCTTCATTGCTCACGAAGCAAACATCTGTCTTTTTTCTTTTTTGTGTGTCACAGAGCGTTCTCCCCACAGACCCATCCTTCAGGCAGGTTTACCAGCAAATCGCACTGCAGTGGTTGGCAGCGATGTGGAGTTCGAGTGCAAGGTGTTCAGTGACCCTCAGCCTCATATCCAGTGGCTCAAGCACATCGAAGTCAACGGGAGCCGTGTTGGTCCTGATGGCTTACCGTATGTCCGTGTCTTAAAGGTAGGTGCATCCTCTTAACCAATCCCGTTGCAGCAAACCTGACAAGTGTTGCAGTATAATTAGAGCCTCTCAGTAATGATAAATCTGGAAATGGGCCATTCTGTCTTTCTTTTATTTTCTTATATTAACACAGTTTTTGTCATTTGAACTGCTGTTGTAACACTGAACCCAAACTATGATCTTCGTTTTGTTATTACTGTTTTATTTTGCACATGACTTGTTTTTGCTTCCAGCATTCTGGGGTCAATAGCTCGGATGCTCAGGTGCTGACCCTCTACAATGTGACTGAGGAGGAGGGCGGGGAATATACATGTAAAGTGTCCAATTATATAGGAGAGGCCAATCAGTCGGCCTGGCTGACTGTCACCAGATATGGGCCCACAGGTAACCACTACGCAGCAGTACAGGACGACACTGTGGAGGCCATTCTAGGACCACCTGGAAAACTAGGGCCGTATAACTCAAGACAACCTCAGCTGTTTCTCTCCTCCCTTCGTTTCTCCCTCCCTCTCTCCTGCCTCAGTGCTCCTGACTGTAAATGACGCTATGGAAAATTCCCAGCAGAACAGTTGAAAGTGTTTAGTCTCAGGTTTATGTTGGACCTGTTCTCATTCCTGCCCCATGCCTGTGCTGTGCCCTCCTAATAAGGGCCTCTCTTGCCATCTACTTCTATTACTCTCGCTCCCTTGCCCTTCAAAGTCCTTCATGTACAGCTCACAGACTCGCTCTCTGCGCCTGTACTCCCTCTGTTTTTTTCCAGTCGTCTCCCTCTGCCTACCCATCCTTCACAGACCTCCTGTTGTTTGTCTAATGCTCACATACTTTGTAGAAGTGAGAGTAGAAGATGTGTGGAAGTTTGCGTGCGGCCTGTTCTGCTGTGGGGTTTTCCATGGTGCCCATCTCTTGCATGTAGAGATGAGACTGAGGTATATGATGTGGTGATGGGATGGCGCAGCATAGGGTCAAGACTCACCTAACCAGCTCCTCCACTAACAGACTGGGGGGCTCTTCCTGATAGAGTCCTCTGCAGGGGCTCTTTGGTGGTATCTTTTGGGCAGATGGTGTTGGATCGAGGAGGAGAACACTCCTCTGTCCCCTTTCTCTTTCAGAATCCTTAACTCATGGTTACCTTTTCCCTCTTGGGCCTCTTGTTGGGTCTGCTTCCTTTGTTATTTTCTAGACCGCTGGCCTTAACACCACGGACAAGGAAATGGAAGTCCTCCAACTGAGAAATGTGTCTTTTGATGACGCTGGGGAGTATACGTGCTTGGCGGGCAATTCTATCGGGTTCTCTCATCACTCTGCATGGTTGACCGTTTTTGAAGGTATCAGTGGTCCTGTCTCTCTCCTGAATTTCCTTCTTTGCCATTTTCCTTTACTCCAGCCTGGCTGTCCAGTATCACATTTGTCAGAATGAGGTCTTCTATGACTGTTGAAAAATGTGTGGGGAAGCCAGGGCAAGTTACTAGTACTAAAACTCTCTCTATCTCTGTCTTCAGCATGGCTCCGACTCCATCTAAACTCCTTAGATGGGAGAGTATGGGCCATGCTCTGCTGTATCTTAAATGAAATCACTGAATGCCAAACAATCCACAAGCTGCCTGGTCTTCCATGGAAGAAAAATTGGCGAATAAAAAATAGACCAGTGGTTATTTAAAACAAGGCCACATAGCTGCACGCTTAATGGCCTCAGTCAGGTAGAACTTTGCATTTACAAAAGGCTTGTTTGGCAGCTCCGATCAGATTTCACTTTGAACTGTCTCTACCTTTCTGCGCTTTAATTGGTGTTTGCATTTGATTTGGTGTAAAACTGATTTTCTTTGACAAGAGCTACAAATGACATGTATCCCTGATGTCATTTCCTGCTGTGAGCACAGCGGCTGGCTTTGATAATTGGCTCGCTGTAGTGGATGTGTCTCATTCCTGAGGGGTGGAATGGGCATTTGTCCAATTATCAAGCTGCTTGTCAGTCGGCCTCTTCACACAAGTGCAGCTCACTTGTGTTGCTGGTGTTGGTTAGGGGTGTAATGGTACACTGCAGGTATGGCACCCTTGGTTTGGGATGAAATACATCTTAAGTGGTTAATAAGGTTCAACATGTTGTACACTCAACACAAATGGATAGCAACTTGCAAATGCTTAACGTAGTATTTTTGTGTGTGTGTGTGTGTGTGTATGTATGTAATATATATATATATATATATATATATATATATATATACACACACACAAAAGAGGTGTGGGTTT
>JAPTYQ010021932.1:1506-11884 GCA_029814465.1 Ostorhinchus cyanosoma
TTTTATATGTTTTTTTCTTACCTTCTCTTTATTTTTATATTGTGTTTGATGTTTGTCTTTTTTTATTGTTTGGCTTTATTACACTGTTTTCCTTGTTTTTTTAAAATTTCTACTGTTGTTTGCTGGATCAATAAAGTACATCTTATCTTATCTTACTTTGCCAAAACAGGAACATCTTGTGTTGAAACCCTCCTCAATTCCATTCTCTTTTATTATCTTTTAATTCAAACACAAAGGTTTTTGATCTCAACCTAACTGACTCTATATAACGACCACTGTGAACCCGTACCTGGGGTCTACATTGGCTGTGGCCTCATCGATGACGAGGATGCGGTTCTTCCTCAGGATGGCTCTAGCCAGACACACCAGTTGCCTCTGACCCACGCTGAAGTTAGAACCCGACTCAGCCAGAACCGTCTCCAGTTTCCCGGGCAGCTCCTCCACCACAGATTTCAGCTGGACCTGTGGGATGAACGCACAGTGTAACGCAGGAGTGTTAAACGTACTAAATCTGACCCGCCACAGATCACACTCTGGCCCATAGGATGAATTTGCAAAGTGCAAAATTTACACTGAAAACATAACAGTCAACTGTCTTTAACTCATTTTAGCCCAATTTGATCACAAGTAGAAGTTACGCGGAATAACATCAAACTCCAAAAATTTTAACTACATTACTAAAAATTTTGCACCTTTATAGATCCACTATCATCTGTAATGCACATATAGAAATGATAAGTTGAACCATAATATTGATAAAATTACACTTATTTTTCTTAACCCTTTATCGGGCAAGTGACCATTTTTGGTAATTTCCTTAAACATTAAATATGAGGCCAATCTCATAGCTCAGTGAGGTCCAGAAGCATGTTGGTTTTTATAACGTTATACAGTGATTCAGAGTGATTTTATGGATATTTTGAAGCTGTAAATTGTGAATATGAGTGATTTCTGTCAGTTTATAAACTTATAACAGTTGTTTTATTGCATGCGTTTCCTTTTTAGCAAGTGCTGCTCAGATGTTGAAGTTAAGAGGTGGTAGATGACGATGTTTAACAACACACTAAGATTAAAATTTCGAATTTCAGAGTATTTCAGTGAGAGGACTACGGATGGAAATGGTTTCTAGCTAAATCCGGCATATTTACACAAAGTAATGTTCTTATTTGTACTGAGTGTTCATGAACATGCGCTGTTCTCATTAAATGAACAAAAATAAAGGCTTATGAAAGTTCAGGTTGTTCGCTGTTCTTACTATTCATTACTTTTTGTGAAAGGACGGATTGTAATTGTAAACATTTTAACATTTCCACCATTTAATTGTACTTTTTTTGCACTAAAACAAAGAGAAAAAATTGGAACTGTCAATATTTACAAGCATCTTTTCCATTATTTTACTGGTTCAGCCCACTTGAGATCATATTGGGTTGAATGTAGCCCCTGAACTAAAATGTTTTTGACACTCCTGGTGTAACAGAAGAGATTTTTAGACCTTAATCAATGTTAGCTGTTGTGAAGGACCATGATTGGATATTTCAATCAAACTTCTGTCTCTTTAACTATATGCATATATCCTTCGACTTGGCCCATAATTAGGTCATTAAAGCTTTTGTAATTCATGAGCTTTATAGAAGTGGATGTACCACTCTTCTGCATAACACAATCTCTTTTCATGATAATACACTACTTCTCAGTTTGACATCCTGTGTGATCCTGCCGAATAACGCAGCATATGCACACACTTAACCAGTAGACTGTAAAACTAATCGAATATTTCATATTTTATGTAAAACTTGATGATCGCTGAGAATGTGTGTGGACTCATTCATGTGTGAGTGTAAATATCTGAACCCTCTGGAAGCGTACCTCTTGCAGAGCGTTCCACAGTTCTTCATCTGCGTGCTGGTTAAACGGGTCCAGGTTCTTCCTCATGGAACCAGTAAACAGCACTGGGTCCTGTGGAATAATCATTGCGGATTTTTTGGTTAAAAGCAGTAAAACTTGCAAACCATGATTAGACATTTGTACACTTTTATTGTTTTCGTTTGCAACATTAACATTTACATTTTGAAAGTTAGTTTTATTGCTGTTTTGTTTCTATTTAATCACCAAAACATCAGAGGTGACGATGTCTGGTACGGTTTATTATACATCATTTGTTATTAGAGCAATATAAGCCCTGGTTTCCACTTGCTGCATCAATTAAAGTTTCATTTCTTTAGACCCGTTTTCTCATAATTACAAGAAGTGATCTTGCAATTATGAAAAACTTATGAAAAGTTAAGGGAAGCAATCAAGCAGTATTTTTTTCCCAAGGCATTCCATGGTATGTGACAATGACATATTAGTAGCGTTGAGATCCTTTCTTGTAATTATGAGATGAGATTCTTTAATGAATGCAATGTATTTTTATAATTAAAAAAAAAAATGCAATAAGGTTCTGAATGCAATCGAGAAATTTACAGTGGTTCTCCATGCTTTAACCCTTCAGCCCCTGACGTGTTTGCAGTGAGCGTTCTGAATGTCTGATGTATTTCAAACATTCATAAAAATTCAACCATTTGCTCAACATGAAACACAATTCACAGTAACCCCCCCCCATATCACACTATGTACATGTGCAACCACAATGTAGATATATAATTACAGTTCAAATTAATATTTTATATTTTTAATGTCAAAAAGCTAAATTCAAATTCTCTATTTATACAAATACCAAATGTCTTATTTTCTTTTATATTTCACTCTTGTGCTTTCTTTCTGCATGTCTACTGGTGTGTTGTTGCTGCTGTCAACTGTGAAATTTACACATGGTGGGATAAAAAAGTCTTATCATATCAGAAGGCATGAGAACATACCAAGCGTGGCAGCAATCAGAGTGGAGTTTGGTGAGTTTGACAGATTATTAATCTTTAAATGCCCTAAACTATGTCTGATTTGTTTTGAGATTTTTTTGGTGGAGTAGTAAAAAAAAAAGAAAAAAAAAAAAAAAGGTTTAAGTATGGATTTGAGTATATTTCCAGTAAATGGTAACTGTAAGGGAAAAGTAATATTCATGATGGCGTGGGAAGGGGAACTGGTATATAAGACCTGAAGTAGATGCTCCTCGAGAGTGAAGTTCGGCTCTGCTTGTGTCTGTAGAAATGGGCGGAGCTTTAGTTTCTGTTGATATCTGAGTTTCTTTATGTACTGTCGAGCTGGTTTTCATCTGTTCGTTTTTGATTTTTTTTCCCAACTCTAATAGCTATATTCTTTGGGACAATCACTGTAAATAAATGATACCACGGTGAGGATCATACCAGCTTCCTGGTGTGTTTTCTCCTCCATTTGGAAGGTAAAACAGGAATGTGTAGTTATATACATGATGTACCTGAGGAATGATGGACATCTTCTGCCGCAGGTCATGGAGGCCGATCTCTGACGTCAAAATTCCATCGATGTAGATCCTCCCCTCTGGCTCTGCCAGACGGAACAGAGCTGACACCAGGGAGCTCTTTCCAGCCCCGGTCCGACCCACAATACCAACCTGTCGGACAGGAAACATGGATGCTGTTAAAGCTGTGGGTTCAGGTCTAATGTTGGGACTTTTTGACTGATTACAATATCTTACCTTCTCTTTGGGTCGGAACATTGCTTTCATGTTGTGCAGAACCACGGGCCCCTCGGGGGAGTAGGAGAAACTGACCCCGTCAAACCTCACCAGGCCGTTGTTGGGCCAATCAGGAGGGGGACGCCTCTGGGTTTCCCATGGTGCTTCACTCTCCAATTCAGTGTACTCTACGACTCTCTCCACTGAAGTCATCTAAACACAGCAGGAACAGAAAAGCCACTGTTCAAAACCTCACAGATTTAACTTTATATTCACACTAGACCAGGGCGAGTTCAGAGGCCACATACACACCAAGTCAAAGAAGAACAGTGAAAAAAGTCAAATGATGTTATGAAAATGTTTACGTCTACAAAGTGTCCTTTAAAAAATAATAACATGAACATCCTGAAATTTTGTATGAAAAATCAGCAATTTTGACATTATTATGCTTCGGCTTATTATTTACACATGTGCATTACAAGTGGATCCACAAAAACACAAAACAGTAACAGGCAGAATATTGTTAAAATTGCACTTACTTCTCTTAAGACATTTTAGGTTATTCAAAGTTTTTAGTGAAAGGATAGATTGTAAATGTAAAGATTTTCATGTAATTTTAGTTTTTACACTAACACAAAGATAAAATTGAAGTTAGCAGCAGCTGGAAGCACTGGTGGTGGTAGTGGGGGGGTCTTCTGTGATCAGACCGGCTGTAGAGTTCTGAGAGGCGGGTTTGTGGTGTTCCAATAATTTTGCTGGGATGGTTCACTGTATGGGACAGTTTGGTCTTGCGAAATGTACAACTTTCGTTTCTGTGTGGTGCATTCATATCTTGCGTAATCATAATTACCACAGATTTTTTTACTTTACGAATCACAGACACGGCGACTTCTATCCTTGACCGTTAGATGAAGTCTTCCTCTTTTTTTTAGTTTCTATATTAATGCTGTTTGAAGGAACACAAGCACTTCCCAGTTTCATTCTTCCTGTCACTTCCTTTACATAATGTGTTAAATAAAATGTATTTCTTATAGGAAAAAAAAAGGATCTGATACCACAGCATTGCTTCCATATTAAGGGTTCCCACAAAGTCTCTTTACATTTGAAAAAACTGATTACAAAAGTAAATGATGTGATATGGTAATCAGATTTGTTCTATGTACTCATTGGGATCACGTGCAATTGAATCATTGGCCCATTTTTCTTCATTGACAGATCAATTATTGCAAGTGTTTGCCTTGACCTTTTGATACCACATCGGGGTCTGCATGTTGGTGGCTTCGTACCGGTGGATTGGAAGGGACGGCCCATTTCCTTACACACCTTATTCATCATATATCAATCCCCTGGATTTCCTTCTATGGGGTTTATGTTAAAGATATAAGGCAAAAAGAAAAAAAAAAAAAAAACTGTCAATATCTACTTTTTATTTTGTAATATCTTCCACAGATTTGTCTATTCATTTGCTTTTGTAAAAAAAAAAAAAAAAAAAAAAAACAGAAATCCAGTACTGTCTTGATGTATTCCATGCAAGTAATGGTGCCCATATTGAGGTGAATTAACCCTTTAACCCCTGACATGTCTGTGTTGAGCGCTCTGTATGGATGAGTTATTATAAAATATTCATAAAAATTCAACTGTTTGCTCGATAGGAAACATTTCAAAACGTGTTGATAGAATAGAACTTGTTCTTTCCATAGACATCTGAGGACGTTCAGTTTACCCCCCGATCACCTGGGTAAACACAGAGCAGTAAGTGAGACCAACTCGCTATAAAAAATAGACAGTTTGGGATTTTTTTGGAGCATTTTCCTCATGTTTCTTTGTTTTTATTGTTGTTTTTAGTGTTGTGGTGATTTTCCTGGACTTTTTTTTTTTTAACAACTTTTGACCATGTAACTGCTTTTTGGAGTTCAACCAGATGCCTTTCCTTTATTATTATTATTTTTTTACTGTGTTTTCACCGGGTTTTGACAGCGTAACTGCTTTTTTTAAACACAAAGCAATAATAATGCATATTAACCTATTTTGGTGTTAATCCTTGACATATGCTCGGCTGAAAAAAATAAAAAATAACTAATTAAATTTTTATGTACAAAACTGAAGAGGAAAATGATTTATTTTGCATCAAAAAATATGGTTTGTTTACATTAGAAACGTGACATTTATGGGGTTAAAGGTGGCAAAAGTCTTTAATATCTACTTTTAATTTTGTAATAATTTCCACAGATTTGTCTCTTTATCTACTTTTGTAATAAATTTGTTAAATTGTAATGAAACTTTATGGACACCGTGTATAACCGTGAAAGCCCCTTGTTATGCTATAGGTCATTTTTAGGAAACTCACCATGTTCTCCACTTCTGCGCTCTGCCTGACACCCCACTGAAACATGCCCATCAGTGTGACGGAATAAGATAGAGCCAAACCCACGGAGCCGGCGTCCAGCTCTGTAAGATGAAAAATGGCGATGCTGAAATTTCAGTCTCTGTATTTTGTGCATGTAAAAAATTTCAAACTGTGTTTAATGGGGGGAAATGTCACAAATTCTTCCATACGGTGTCTGAGCAGCAGGCATCCAAAAGTAGTGACGGTGACAAATATGGAACAGATGCCGTCGAGGCGCACAGCAAACCAGCGTGAAGTGGTCAGAAACAGGAACCAGGCCCCTGAAAAATGAAAAACGTCACTGAAGTACCAGGAGGGTAACAATGCATGTGTTCCAGCAGAGGATATACATCTGTTTTGTTTCAAAAGTTGGATGAGAACAGTAAATATGAAGCTGAAACGTACCCGAGTGCAGATCCTGATGAGCGTCAAAGGTTTTCTGGAACCTTTCCTCCGCACCGAAAGCGCGAATCGTCCACAGCCCCTGAAGAGACGAGGACAGATGGGAGAAGACTGGACTCCGAGCTACGGGAAAGACGACAAGAGAAGGTCGTGTCAGAAGCTACAGAATCTCAAAGATTTTTAAACCTATTTCACAATTAAACAAACGCTATTTTTTATGCATTAACCCATAAAGACCCAAATATCCCCCGGTGACCAAATGCATATACTGATCTAAACTGTTTCATATCTGTTGATCCACTAATTCTATCAATACACAGAAATAATTGGTGTAAAATGCAGTTTGTCATCTTCTACAACATTGATTTACCAGCAAAACCCATGGAGTTTGGATGGAAACACTTGTTTTAAGTTCAGTTAATTATACATTTTACTGAAACAGTCATTTTTTGTTAAAGTTTTCTCAGGAATATAAATGGATAGTCACATTATGGTTTTGAAGGTAAACTATTTCGGGTTAAATGTCATTGATACGTCCCAAAATGTGTAGTCTTTATCGTATATATGGATTTGTTTTGCTCTGCAAACTATATTTTCACTTGACCATAAAGGAGGCGAAAATCGCACAGCGAGACATCCAGGTTTGAGTGGCAGCTGGATGTCGTCATCAGAACAAGAAAAGCAAGTGAAGGAAACACTTGATCTGTTGCGTGTCTGATTATCTTTCCTGTTCTTTACGGAACAAAAACATAACGTGGTGCACACTTTTAATGCCCCTCGGCCAAATATAGTGTAAGATTCTTGTTGAAAGTTACTGCCCTATAATTTAGAATAGACTGTCTAACGAAAATGAAGTGCAAATGTAACAATAGAATGCCTGTTACTAAATGTTTATTTTTCTCTTTTCTCTTCTTTTTCTTTTCTCTCACAAGATGGTATGATAAAACTAGCAAAAAATTTAGGAGGTACTTCAAATAAGCTCAACCGTAGATATGTTTTGTGTCATGCACATGTATAAATGATAAACTGAGCCATAATATTGTTAAAATTGGACTTATTTTTCTTCACAAATGTCCTTTTTTTCAGGTTATTCACATATGTTTTCTGTTCAGATAGTTTGGAAATGTAAATATTTTCAGAATCTAATGTGTTTTTTTTTTGTTTTTTTTGCGCTCAAACAAAGAGACCAATTTGGACTTGTCATTATTTACAGGCTATTATTTTTATTTTACTGGTCCGGCCCACTGGAGATCAAACTGGGCTGAATGTGAAACCTAAACTTAAATGATCTAAGTTACTCAGTCAGTGTCAATTAAATACTTGTGTTAAACATTCTTAATGCACCCCGATTCCATAGTTCAGTTCATTACTCAATGTCTAAGTTGCAGTTAAATTCATACCTCTTTTTGTTTGGTTCTTTTCATATTTTTTTGAGGATGAAATATACCCTTGAGTGCAGACTAACTTTAATTCCAATGATCAATAATGTCACACCAATGACTTAAGTTAAAAGGGAGTGTTTGTGTTTTATCATACTCACTGGTGGACTCGAGGCGTTTGATGTCTCTGGATGTCCGCAAGAAGTAACGACGCAGCCAGAGGAAGACGCCAAGGAGGGGGATCACGGGGACGAGGATCAGAGGAATCACAGACGCTGCCACACAGATCACGCCAAGAATCTGCAAGAAGACCTACTCGCCAGAAATAAAACCATAAATCATTTATCCTCATCTATGTGGTGCCCTGGAAAGGAAAGTGGAATGTTAAACTCTAACCTGAATAAAATCCACAAAGGTCCACGGCATCATGGAGTCCAGCATGCCAATGTCCTTCGAAAACCTGTTTAAAATTCGTCCTGAAGGTGGAAGAGAACGATTAAACACAGCTCCACGTCAAGGGGTTAAAGGGTTTAGTAACATGAAACACCAGCACCAGCAAAGTGAAAGACCGGCACAAATAAAACACATGAAATCTGTAATTGAAAAAAAAAAAAAAAGGGTCGATCCGCCAAGTATTCATTTCAAAAGTACTTTTATATTAAAACATTTGCATTGTGTTGTCAGTAATTTGATCAAATGTTCTTTTGTTATTTAAGGAGCAGCAAATAAAGTATAATATAACAATAATAACTATAAATACACAAAACACAAGTGGTCTCTAAACTTTTTCCAGATCTATTATAATTCATGGACTTTCAAGTATTATTTCAAAAAGCTCAGTTAAATGCAGGAATTTGTAAACTTACCTATTGGGTTGATGTCAAAGAAGCGCACCGGTGTTCTGAGGATGGAGTTGAACATGCGGTTGTGCAGGGCTTGTACACATCTCACCAGCACGTTGAACAGGAACAAATTCCGCATGAAGCCGAAAATGATCGTAGCTGCAGTTAAACCTGTAAAAGCAACCAGCGGGGTAGTTTTATTTACAGCGGCGATGATTCACACAGCACATGAAGATGCTAAGTAGCTCACTGCTTTCAGATTACCTGCATAAATACCCAAGAAGAAATCTAAATCTAGCTCTTTAGTGACGTTTAGTCCATTTTCAGTGATGGTGCCGTTTACATTCAGCTTCTCCTGCTCCTCAGCCCTGAAAAATCAAAGTGGTAGAAATATAAAAGCGTAAATAAGAATCAGTCCAAGGAGTAAAAAACAATGTCACAGGGATTCAAGATCCACATTATAATTTCCTTTTACCAGTAAGCCAGCCACCAGTCCTGCATTATGTACGCTCCCTACAAAGAACAATGGGACATACAATATGTTAGGAAGATTATTTCATAAAGAAAGGGAACAGATAAAAGATGTCATTCAGCAACTATTCAACATCCTTATTAATTATTCACATTTATGTGGAGTAAACCCCACACAGCAGGAATGGATACACCAAAAGTTGGCGAAATAAAACATAAAATATTATGTCTTGCAATGAAATATAAGTAAAACTAACTCCAATAACATTGTTTCCTGTTTTTATGTGTCTTTTCAAAACCACTGAAACGTGTATTGTTTGGGTTGATTTTAACAGTGTCATGTCCAGAACATTAAAACAGATTCATGTAACTCCCCCACTCGTCCATGTGCTTACCTGAGCCAGAAGGTTGGTCACTATGACAAGCACCAGAACCAGGATACTGGCCCCAGCTCTCAGGTATTTGACGTATAGACCCATTCCAATGGTTCCCTGAGCACGACTCTCCTCCATGACGGTCTGCACAGGTTCTGCCTGGAAGGACAGAGCATGGAATCATTATATCTTAAGATGGGATGGTATAATATAATACAGGGCATATATATATTTAAAAAATGTAGACTCTCTGAAAAGTATCCACCAAATTTACAATAGAATATTCTCATGAAATGTCTTTGTTTGCATATGTTTGTACAGAAATCCTGCTTCAGTTCATATCAAAATGTATTTTATAATTTCATGCATGACTGAACACAGGCTAATTTTTGGTCAAAAAAAATTTTCTTCCAAAAAATGAAAGGGTTAAAATTAGATGAAAAGTCTTAAACTGTGATGCAAAATGTAAATTTAGGTTTTTCTCCACTGCGATCCTCAGATTAACCCTTTGTTTCCTCCATTTGCGCTGTTGCAGTGGACAGCCTTTCATGTGCTTGGATATGTACACTGTAGGCTTGGGAATCTTAGTTGTAAGGCCGATATGATACGCATCTCGATACAGCATCTACGAGTCAATATATTACAGATGTAAATGTGTGACTCCTCATGATACGATACGATTCACACCCAAATCACGATACAGAGCGATTAAGCACATTCTGATTCAACACATTCATTCAGGCAAAAAAAAAAAAATATGAGTGAAATTCAATGAGCTGGATTATTTATTTATTAAATAAGTCCATGTCTTTTCACAAAGTGTCTTTTGTGCAGTTTCTGAACATGTGTCTCACATACAGTCAGTGAAAAAGTCAGGACTGTGTTTCCAAAGTCATTTCTCTACATGTTTCTAACTCAACTTCTTGCTCCTCAAC